>CAOCOZ010000033.1:0-79000 GCA_948252095.1 Dicycla oo | reverse complement strand
AGGTTAGAAATATGTCAACAATACATCGGTCATACGTCAAGTACTATTACTGCGTGTGACAGACTAAGAGCACAAAAAGCAATGGAGTCGCATTTGAATTGCGAAAAAGGTGACTTTAGTCGAAATTATTTTTTGATCTTTATTGAAGTATGGATTATTGTGTGTGATTTAATATAATAGTTTATTTTAGTTTTTTTAAACATTTTAGTTTTCTTTCCAACAAGTGTTGATTTTTTTTGTGATTTATAAAAGTCGTGGAACAGAAGTTATCAAAAAAAAAAAATCTGCATGAATTTGATTATGCTAGCTCCACTTGAATGTTGATGAACGTTTTTATTGCAGAAATAAAAGGAAGCAACAACCACTGCCATACGAAATCGAACTTGAAGAAAATGTGAGTTCTCTTATTTTATTTACTATGAACTTTAACTTTATAGAGTTTGGCATAAATATCATTTGTCCATGTTGACTTATACTTTTTCTTTCAGGAGTCCAAAACTGCCGACATCAGTGGCCACAGAGTTGTTGATGTAAATTACATTTTTAATGAATTAGTTAAAATATTGAGTCACGAATCAATGTTCCAATGTGGCCTTACCACCATCAAATTAGAATCCGAAAAAGTTTCTGGCCTTACATCTGAGTTTACATTTTCTTGTACATTATGTAAAATAAAGTTTAAAATACAGAACTCAACACACAGGTTGAATAAAATGGCGGTGGCCGGGATAATGTCAGCTGGTTGTGTTAACGCTCAACTAAAACGGTTTTCGGCAGCTGTCGATTTACCATCCTTGTCGGAATATAGGTACAAAATCATACAAGATGAAGTATGTGACGAATGGGAAGTGACGGCATGGGAAATGACGGCATGAGAAGAGACGAGGAAAGCGGGGGAGCGGGAGAAAGAAGCTGCAGTCAAAGAAGGAAAGCTTACTAAAGATGGCATACCAATAATAGATGTAATCTTAGATGGTTGTTGGGCTAAACGTTCATACAGAACTAATTATGCTGCACTATCTGGCACTGCGACAATTATAGGTAGACGATTTCGTCAAGTTCTTTTCATGGCAGTCAAAAACAAATATTGTTGTATTTGTGCTAGAGCGGAAAAACGAAATGAGATAGTAAAACAGCATGAGTGTTTTAAAAAATATCTTCCACAGATCTTCCACAGCTATGGAATCCACTATTATCGCCGAAGGATTTAAACAGTCCATAGAAATGCATGGCATTATCTATGGAAGATACATAGCTGATGGAGACAGTAGCACTTAGGCAAAAATACTTGACACTCGATCATATCCCTCAATCACGGTCGAAAAGATTGCAAAAATCACATATTAAGAAATTTTTGTAACAAATTGATAAATTTAAAAACGGATACAAAATATGCTGTAACAGAAAAGAACATAATAATTACAAATAAGATTTTAAAGATACATATGTAATGTTTTATGGCGTTACATATGTAACGCCATAAAATATCATGGCTTACAAAATCTACAGTAATCAGACAAAATAAAAAATCTGCACGGTTCAAATTCGGCTATTTTATTTTAAATGTTTTAGTATTCGCCTTTTTTAGTCAAGGCAATTTTCCATAAAATTACTTACTCATATTTTTATTTTTTATTTAATTTGTTGTGTGGAGCTCTGTCATATTTATGTCTATAACTTTGTTAATAAGATTGGCATCTTAATATTTTGTAGGTACACTAAAACCATACTTGGAGTACCTAGATTATACCAGTGAAAGAATTATCAAAATCGGTTCAGTAGTTTACTAGAAAATTGCGAACATATATGTATACAGGATAATTTTTAAGTAGTGCGCAAACTTTCACAGGTTATTCTACCCATGAATATGAACAACTTTCACTGTGGAACCAAATCTGAAATAGCGAAAAAAAAATCAGCTGTTCAGTACATTTTGACGAATTATGCCAACATAAATGTACTGAACAGCTGATTTTTTTTTCGCGATTTCAGGTTTGGTCCCATAGTGAAAGTTGTTCATATTCATGAGTAGAATAACCTGTGAAAGTTTGCGCACTACTTAAAAAAATGTCCAGTATACATAAAACACGAGTTTTTTAAAGTAGGTTAATTTTTGTAAAATTAAAATAATTCATTAATCCTACTAATACTCGTATTATAAATGTGAAAGTTTGTATGTTTGGATGTTTAGATGTTTGTTACTCAATCACGCAAAAACGGCTGAACGGATTTGGATGAAATTTGGTATACAGATAGTTTATAACGTAGATTAAGAGATAGGGTACTTTTCATCCCGGTAGAAGGTTCCCGTGGGATAATTTCCGACATACACGCGGGCAACAGCTAGTATATTAAGACATAGGATACTTTTCATCCCGGTAGAAGGTTCCCGTGGGATAATTTCCGACATACACGCGGGCGAAGCCGCTGGCAACAGCTAGTATATTAAGACATAGGATACTTTCATCCCGGTAGAAGGTTCCCGTGGGATAATTTCCGACATACACGCTGGCAACAGCTAGTATATTAAGACATAGGATACTTTCATCCCGGTAGAAGGTTCCCGTGGGATAATTTCCGACATACACGCTGGCAACAGCTAGTATATTAAGACATAGGATACTTTTCATCCCGGTAGAAGGTTCCCGTGGGATAATTTCCGACATACACGCTGGCAACAGCTAGTATATTAAGACATAGGATACTTTTCATCCCGGTAGAAGGTTCCCGTGGGATAATTTCCGACATACACGCGGGCGAAGCCGCTGGCAACAGCTAGTACATTAAGACATAGGATACTTTTATCCCGGTAAAAGGTTCCCGTGGGATAATTTCCGACATACACGCTGGCAACAGCTAGTATATTAAGACATAGGATACTTTTCATCCCGGTAGAAGGTTCCCGTGGGATAATTTCCGACATACACGCTGGCAACAGCTAGTATATTAAGACATAGGATACTTTCATCCCGGTAGAAGGTTCCAGTGGGATAATTTCCGACATACACGCGGGCAACAGCTAGTATATTAAGACATAGGATACTTTCATCCCGGTAGAAGGTTCCCGTGGGATAATTTCCGACATACACGCTGGCAACAGCTAGTATATTAAGACATAGGATACTTTCATCCCGGTAGAAGGTTCCCGTGGGATAATTTCCGACATACACGCTGGCAACAGCTAGTATATTAAGACATAGGATACTTTCATCCCGGTAGAAGGTTCCCGTGGGATAATTTCCGACATACACGCTGGCAACAGCTAGTATATTAAGACATAGGATACTTTCATCCCGGTAGAAGGTTCCCGTGGGATAATTTCCGACATACACGCTGGCAACAGCTAGTATATTAAGACATAGGATACTTTCATCCCGGTAGAAGGTTCCCGTGGGATAATTTCCGACATACACGCTGGCAACAGCTAGTATATTAAGACATAGGATACTTTCATCCCGGTATAAGGTTCCCGTGGGATAATTTCCGACATACACGCTGGCAACAGCTAGTATATTAAGACATAGGATACTTTTCATCCCGGTAGAAGGTTCCCGTGGGATAATTTCCGACATACACGCTGGCAACAGCTAGTATATTAAGACATAGGATACTTTTCATCCCGGTAGAAGGTTCCCGTGGGATAATTTCCGACATACACGCGGGCGAAGCCGCTGGCAACAGCTTGTACATTAAGACATAGGATACTTTTATCCCGGTAAAAGGTTCCCGTGGGATAATTTCCGACATACACGCTGGCAACAGCTAGTATATTAAGACATAGGATACTTTTCATCCCGGTAGAAGGTTCCCGTGGGATAATTTCCGACATACACGCTGGCAACAGCTAGTATATTAAGACATAGGATACTTTCATCCCGGTAGAAGGTTCCAGTGGGATAATTTCCGACATACACGCGGGCAACAGCTAGTATATTAAGACATAGGATACTTTCATCCCGGTAGAAGGTTCCCGTGGGATAATTTCCGACATACACGCAAGCAACAGCTAGTATATTAAGACATAGGATAGTTTCATCCCGGTAGAAGGTTCCCGTGGGATAATTTCCGACATACACGCTGGCAACAGCTAGTATATTAAGACATAGGATACTTTTCATCCCGGTAGAAGGTTCCCGTGGGATAATTTCCGACATACACGCTGGCAACAGCTAGTATATTAAGACATAGGATACTTTCATCCCGGTAGAAGGTTCCCGTAGGATAATTTCCGACATACACGCTGGCAACAGCTAGTATAATAAGACATAGGATACTTTCATCCCGGTAGAAGGTTCCAGTGGGATAATTTCCGACATACACGCGGGCAACAGCTAGTATATTAAGACATAGGATACTTTTCATCCCGGTAGAAGGTTCCCGTGGGATAATTTCCGACATACACGAGGGCGAAGCCGCTGGCAACAGCTAGTATATTAAGACATAGGATACTTTCATCCCGGTAGAAGGTTCCAGTGGGATAATTTCCGACATACACGCGGGCAACAGCTAGTATATTAAGACATAGGATACTTTTCATCCCGGTAGAAGGTTCCCGTGGGATAATTTCCGACATACACGCTGGCAACAGCTAGTATAATAAGACATAGGATAGTTTCATCCCGGTAGAAGGTTCCCGTGGGATAATTTCCGACATACACGCTGGCAACAGCTAGTATATTAAGACATAGGATACTTTCATCCCGGTAGAAGGTTCCCGTGGGATAATTTCCGACATACACGCTGGCAACAGCTAGTATATTAAGACATAGGATACTTTCATCCCGGTAGAAGGTTCCCGTGGGATAATTTCCGACATACACGCTGGCAACAGCTAGTATATTAAGACATAGGATACCTTTCATCCCGGTAGAAGGTTCCCGTGGGATAATTTCCGACATACACGCTGGCAACAGCTAGTATATTAAGACATAGGATACTTTCATCCCGGTAGAAGGTTCCCGTGGGATAATTTCCGACATACACGCTGGCAACAGCTAGTATATTAAGACATAGGATACTTTTCATCCCGGTAGAAGGTTCCCGTGGGATAATTTCCGACATACACGCTGGCAACAGCTAGTATATTAAGACATAGGATACTTTTCATCCCGGTAGAATGTTCCCGTGGGATAATTTCCGACATACACGCGGGCGAAGCCGCTGGCAACAGCTAGTATATTAAGACATAGGATACTTTTATCCCGGTAAAAGGTTCCCGTGGGATAATTTCCGACATACACGCTGGCAACAGCTAGTATATTAAGACATAGGATACTTTCATCCCGGTAGAAGGTTCCCGTAGGATAATTTCCGACATACACGCTGGCAACAGCTAGTATATTAAGACATAGGATACTTTTCATCCCGGTAGAAGGTTCCCGTGGGATAATTTCCGACATAAACGCTGGCAACAGCTAGTATATTAAGACATAGGATACTTTCATCCCGGTAGAAGGTTCCCGTGGGATAATTTCCGACATACACGCGGGCAACAGCTAGTATATTAAAACATAGGATACTTTTCATCCCGGTAGAAGGTTCCCGTGGGATAATTTCCGACATACACGCGGGCGAAGCCGCTGGCAACAGCTAGTATATTAAGACATAGGATACTTTTCATCCCGGTAGAAGGTTCCCGTGGGATAATTTCCGACATACACGCTGGCAACAGCTAGTATATTAAGACATAGGATAGTTTCATCCCGGTACAAGGTACCCGTGGGATAATTTCCGACATACACGCTGGCAACAGCTAGTATATTAAGACATAGGATACTTTCATCCCGGTAGAAGGTTCCCGTAGGATAATTTCCGACATACACGCTGGCAACAGCTAGTATATTAAGACATAGGATACTTTCATCCCGGTAGAAGGTTCCCGTGGGATAATTTCCGACATACACGCTGGCAACAGCTAGTATATTAAGACATAGGATACTTTCATCCCGGTAGAAGGTTCCCGTGGGATAATTTCCGACATACACGCTGGCAACAGCTAGTATATTAAGACATAGGATACTTTCATCCCGGTAGAAGGTTCCCGTAGGATAATTTCCGACATACACGCTGGCAACAGCTAGTATATTAAGACATAGGATACTTTCATCCCGGTAGAAGGTTCCAGTGGGATAATTTCCGACATACACGCGGGCAACAGCTAGTATATTAAAACATAGGATACTTTTCATCCCGGTAGAAGGTTCCCGTGGGATAATTTCCGACATACACGCGGGCGAAGCCGCTGGCAACAGCTAGTATATTAAGACATAGGATACTTTTCATCCCGGTAGAAGGTTCCCGTGGGATAATTTCCGACATACACGCTGGCAACAGCTAGTATATTAAGACATAGGATACTTTTCATCCCGGTAGAAGGTTCCCGTGGGATAATTTCCGACATACACGCTGGCAACAGCTAGTATATTAAGACATAGGATACTTTCATCCCGGTAGAAGGTTCCCGTGGGATAATTTCCGACATACACGCGGGCAACAGCTAGTTTATTAAGACATAGGATACTTTCATCCCGGTAGAATGTTCCCGTGGGATAATTTCCGACATACACGCTGGCAACAGCTAGTATATTAAGACATAGGTCACTTTCATCCCGGTAGAATGTTCCCGTGGGATAATTTCCGACATACACGCTGGCAACAGCTAGTATATTAAGACATAGGATACTTTCATCCCGGTAGAAGTTTCCCGTGGGATAATTTCCGACATACACGCTGGCAACAGCTAGTATATTAAGACATAGGTCACTTTCATCCCGGTAGAATGTTCCCGTGGGATAATTTCCGACAAACACGCTGGCAACAGCTAGTATATTAAGACATAGGATACTTTCATCCCGGTAGAAGGTTCCCGTGGGATAATTTCCGACATACACGCTGGCAACAGCTAGTATATTAAGACATAGGATACTTTCATCCCGGTAGAAGGTTCCCGTAGGATAATTTCCGACATACACGCTGGCAACAGCTAGTATATTAAGACATAGGATAGTTTTATCCCGGTAGAAGGTTCCCGTGGGATAATTTCCGACATACACGCTGGCGAAGCCGCTGGCAACAGCTAGTATATTAAGACATAGGATACTTTCATCCCGGTAGAAGGTTCCCGTGGGATAATTTCCGACATACACGCTGGCAACAGCTAGTATATTAAGACATAGGATACTTTCATCCCGGTAGAATGTTCCCGTGGGATAATTTCCGACATACACGCTGGCAACAGCTAGTATATTAAGACATAGGATACTTTCATCCCGGTAGAAGTTTCCCGTGGGATAATTTCCGACATACACGCTGGCAACAGCTAGTATATTAAGACATAGGATACTTTTCATCCCGGTAGAAGGTTCCCGTGGGATAATTTCCGCCATACACGCGGGTAACAGCTAGTATATTAAGACATAGGATACTTTTCATCCCGGTAGAAGGTTCCCGTGGGATATATTCCGACATACACGCTGGCAACAGCTAGTATATTAAGACATAGGATACTTTCATCCCGGTAGAAGGTTCCCGTGGGATAATTTCCGACATACACGCTGGCAACAGCTAGTATATTAAGACATAGGATACTTTTCATCCCGGTAGAAGGTTCCCGTGGGATAATTTCCGACATACACGCGGGCGAAGCCGCTGGCAACAGCTAGTATATTAAGACATAGGATACTTTCATCCCGGTAGAAGGTTCCCGTGGGATAATTTCCGACATACACGCTGGCAACAGCTAGTATATTAAGACAGGATACTTTCATCCCGGTAGAAGGTTCCCGTGGGATAATTTCCGACATACACGCTGGCAACAGCTAGTATATTAAGACATAGGATACTTTTCATCCCGGTAGAAGGTTCCCGTGGGATAATTTCCGACATACACGCTGGCAACAGCTAGTATATTAAGACATAGGATACTTTTCATCCCGGTAGAAGGTTCCCGTGGGATAATTTCCGACATACACGCGGGCGAAGCCGCTGGCAACAGCTAGTATATTAAGACATAGGATACTTTTATCCCGGTAAAAGGTTCCCGTGGGATAATTTCCGACATACACGCTGGCAACAGCTAGTATATAAAGACATAGGATACTTTCATCCCGGTAGAAGGTTCCCGTAGGATAATTTCCGACATACACGCTGGCAACAGCTAGTATATTAAGACATAGGATACTTTTCATCCCGGTAGAAGGTTCCCGTGGGATAATTTCCGACATACACGCTGGCAACAGTTAGTATATTAAGACATAGGATACTTTTCATCCCGGTAGAAGGTTCCCGTGGGATAATTTCCGACATACACGCTGGCAACAGCTAGTATATTAAGACATAGGATACTTTCATCCCGGTAGAAGGTTCCAGTGGGATAATTTCCGACATACACGCGGGCAACAGCTAGTATATTAAGACATAAGATACCTTTCATCCCGGTAGAAGGTTCCCGTGGGATAATTTCCGACATACACGCTGGCAACAGCTAGTATATTAAGACATAGGATATTTTTCATCCCGGTAGAAGGTTCCCGTGGGATAATTTCCGACATACACGCGGACGAAGCCGCTGGCAACAGCTAGTATATTAAGACATAGGATACTTTTATCCCGGTAAAAGGTTCCCGTGGGATAATTTCCGACATACACGCTGGCAACAGCTAGTATATTAAGACATAGGATACTTTCATCCCGGTAGAAGGTTCCCGTGGGATAATTTCCGACATACACGCTGGCAACAGCTAGTATATTAAGACATAGGATACTTTCATCCCGGTAGAAGGTTCCCGTGGGATAATTTCCGACATACACGCTGGCAACAGCTAGTATATTAAGACATAGGATACTTTTCATCCCGGTAGAAGGTTCCCGTGGGATAATTTCCGACATACACGCGGGCGAAGCCGCTGGCAACAGCTAGTATATTAAGACATAGGATACTTTTCATCCCGGTAGAAGGTTCCCGTGGGATAATTTCCGACATACACGCTGGCAACAGCTAGTATATTAAGACATAGGATACTTTCATCCCGGTAGAAGGTTCCCGTGGGATAATTTCCGACATACACGCTGGCAACAGCTAGTATATTAACACATAGGATACTTTCATCCCGGTAGAAGGTTCCCGTGGGATAATTTCCAACATACACGCTGGCAACAGCTAGTATATTAAGACATAGGATACTTTCATCCCGGTACAAGGTTCCCGTAGGATATTTTCCGACATACACGCTGGCAACAGCTAGTATATTAAGACATAGGATACTTTCATCCCGGTACAAGGTTCCCGTGGGATAATTTCCGACATACACGCGGGCGAAGCCGCTGGCAACAGCTAGTATATTAAGACATAGGATACTTTTATCCCGGTAAAAGGTTCCCGTGGGATAATTTCCGACATACACGCTGGCAACAGCTAGTATATTAAGACATAGGATACTTTTCATCCCGGTAGAAGGTTCCCGTGGGATAATTTCCGACATACACGCGGGCGAAGCCGCTGGCAACAGCTAGTATATTAAGACATAGGATACTTTTATCCCGGTAAAAGGTTCCCGTGGGATAATTTCCGACATACACGCTGGCAACTGCTAGTATATTAAGACATAGGATACTTTCATCCCGGTAGAAGGTTCCCGTAGGATAATTTCCGACATACACGCTGGCAACAGCTAGTATATTAAGACATAGGATACTTTCATCCCGGTAGAAGGTTCCCGTGGGATAATTTCCGACATACACGCTGGCAACAGCTAGTATATTAAGACATAGGATACTTTCATCCCGGTTAAAGGTTCCCGTGGGATAATTTCCGACATACACGCTGGCAACAGCTAGTATATTAAGACATAGGATACTTTCATCCCGGTAGAAGGTTCCCGTGGGATAATTTCCGACATACACGCTGGCAACAGCTAGTATATTAAGACATAGGATACTTTTCATCCCGGTAGAAGGTTCCCGTGGGATAATTTCCGACATACACGCTGGCAACAGCTAGTATATTAAGACATAGGATACTTTTCATCCCGGTAGAAGGTTCCCGTGGGATAATTTCCGACATACACGCGGGCGAAGCCGCTGGCAACAGCTAGTATATTAAGACATAGGATACTTTCATCCCGGTAGAAGTTTCCCGTGGGATAATTTCCGACATACACGCTGGCAACAGCTAGTATATTAAGACATAGGATACTTTCATCCCGGTAGAAGGTTCCCGTGGGATAATTTCCGACATACACGCTGGCAACAGCTAGTATATTAAGACATAGGATACTTTTCATCCCGGTAGAAGGTTCCCGTGGGATAATTTCCGACATACACGCTGGCAACAGCTAGTATATTAAGACATAGGATACTTTTCATCCCGGTAGAAGGTTCCCGTGGGATAATTTCCGACATACACGCGGGCGAAGCCGCTGGCAACAGCTAGTATATTAAGACATAGGATACTTTTATCCCGGTAAAAGGTTCCCGTGGGATAATTTCCGACATACACGCTGGCAACAGCTAGTATATTAAGACATAGGATACTTTCATCCCGGTAGAAGGTTCCCGTAGGATAATTTCCGACATACACGCTGGCAACAGCTAGTATATTAAGACATAGGATACTTTTCATCCCGGTAGAAGGTTCCCGTGGGATAATTTCCGAGATACACGCTGGCAACAGCTAGTATATTAAGACATAGGATACTTTTCATCCCGGTAGAAGGTTCCCGTGGGATAATTTCCGACATACACGCTGGCAACAGCTAGTATATTAAGACATAGGATACTTTCATCCCGGTAGAAGGTTCCAGTGGGATAATTTCCGACATACACGCGGGCAACAGCTAGTATATTAAGACATAGGATACTTTTCATCCCAGTAGAAGGTTCCCGTGGGATAATTTCCGACATACACGCTGGCAACAGCTAGTAAGTTAAGACATAGGATACTTTTCATCCCGGTAGAAGGTTCCCGTGGGATAATTTCCGACATACACGCGGGCGAAGCCGCTGGCAACAGCTAGTATATTAAGACATAGGATACTTTTATCCCGGTAAAAGGTTCCCGTGGGATAATTTCCGACATACACGCTGGCAACAGCTAGTATATTAAGACATAGGATACTTTCATCCCGGTAGAAGGTTCCCGTAGGATAATTTCCGACATACACGCTGGCAACAGCTAGTATATTAAGACATAGGATACTTTCATCCCGGTAGAAGGTTCCCGTGGGATAATTTCCGACATACACGCTGGCAACAGCTAGTATATTAAGACATAGGATACTTTCATCCCGGTAGAAGGTTCCCGTGGAATAATTTACGACATACACGCTGGCAACAGCTAGTATATTAAGACATAGGATACTTTTCATCCCGGTAGAATGTTCCCGTGGGATAATTTCCGACATACACGCGGGCGAAGCCGCTGGCAACAGCTTGTATATTAAGACATAGGATACTTTTATCCCGGTAAAAGGTTCCCGTAGGATAATTTCCGACATACACGCTGGCAACAGCTAGTATATTAAGACATAGGATACTTTTCATCCCGGTAGAAGGTTCCCGTGGGATAATTTCCGACATACACGCGGGCGAAGCCGCTGGCAACAGCTAGTATATTAAGACATAGGATACTTTCATCCCGGTAGAAGGTTCCCGTAGGATAATTTCCGACATACACGCTGGCAACAGCTAGTATATTAAGACATAGGATACTTTTCATCCCGGTAGAAGGTTCCCGTGGGATAATTTCCGCCATACACGCGGGTAACAGCTAGTATATTAAGACATAGGATACTTTTCATCCCGGTAGAAGGTTCCCGTGGGATAATTTCCGACATACACGCTGGCAACAGCTAGTATATTAAGACATAGGATACTTTTCATCCCGGTAGAATGTTCCCGTGGGATAATTTCCGACATACACGCGGGCGAAGCCGCTGGCAACAGCTAGTATATTAAGACATAGGATACTTTTATCCCGGTAAAAGGTTCCCGTGGGATAATTTCCGACATACACGCTGGCAACAGCTAGTATATTAAGACATAGGATACTTTCATCCCGGTAGAAGGTTCCCGTGGGATAATTTCCGACATACACGCGGGCGAAGCCGCTGGCAACAGCTTGTATATTAAGACATAGGATACTTTTCATCCCGGTAGAAGGTTCCCGTGGGATAATTTCCGACATACACGCGGGCGAAGCCGCTGGCAACAGCTAGTATATTAAGACATAGGATACTTTTCATCCCGGTAGAAGGTTCCCGTGGGATAATTTCCGACATACACGCTGGCAACAGCTAGTATATTAAGACATAGGATAGTTTCATCCCGGTACAAGGTACCCGTGGGATAATTTCCGACATACACGCTGGCAACAGCTAGTATATTAAGACATAGGATACTTTCATTCCGGTAGAAGGTTCCCGTAGGATAATTTCCGACATACACGCTGGCAACAGCTAGTATATTAAGACATAGGATACTTTCATCCCGGTAGAAGGTTCCCGTGGGATAATTTCCGACATACACGCTGGCAACAGCTAGTATATTAAGACATAGGATACTTTCATCCCGGTAGAAGGTTCCCGTGGGATAATTTCCGACATACACGCTGGCAACAGCTAGTATATTAAGACATAGGATACTTTCATCCCGGTACAAGGTTCCCGTAGGATAATTTCCGACATACACGCTGGCAACAGCTAGTATATTAAGACATAGGATACTGTCATCCCGGTAGAAGGTTCCAGTGGGATAATTTCCGACATACACGCGGGCAACAGCTAGTATATTAAAACATAGGATACTTTTCATCCCGGTAGAAGGTTCCCGTGGGATAATTTCCGACATACACGCGGGCGAAGCCGCTGGCAACAGCTAGTATATTAAGACATAGGATACTTTTCATCCCGGTAGAAGGTTCCCGTGGGATAATTTCCGACATACACGCTGGCAACAGCTAGTATATTAAGACATAGGATACTTTCATCCCGGTAGAAGGTTCCCGTGGGATAATTTCCGACATACACGCTGGCAACAGCTAGTATATTAAGACATAGGATACTTTTCATCCCGGTAGAAGGTTCCCGTGGGATAATTTCCGACATACACGCTGGCAACAGCTAGTATATTAAGACATAGGATACTTTCATCCCGGTAGAAGGTTCCAGTGGGATAATTTCCGACATACACGCGGGCAACAGCTAGTATATTAAGACATAGGATACTTTTCATCCCGGTAGAAGGTTCCCGTGGGATAATTTCCGACATACACGCGGGCGAAGCCGCTGGCGACAGCTAGTATATTAAGACATAGGATACTTTCATCCCGGTAGAAGGTTCCCGTGGGATAATTTCCGACATACACGCGGGCAACAGCTAGTATATTAAGACATAGGATACTTTCATCCCGGTAGAAGGTTCCAGTGGGATAGTTTCCGACATACACGCGGGCGAAGCCGCTGGCAACAGCTAGTATATTAAGACATAGGATACTTTTCATCCCGGTAGAAGGTTCCCGTGGGATAATTTCCGACATACACGCTGGCAACAGCTATTATAATAAGACATAGGATAGTTTCATCCCGGTAGAAGGTTCCCGTAGGATAATTTCCGACATACACGCTGGCAACAGCTAGTATATTAAGACATAGGATACTTTCATCCCGGTACAAGGTTCCCGTGGGATAATTTCCGACATACACGCTGGCAACAGCTAGTATATTAAGACATAGGATACTTTCATCCCGGTACAAGGTTCCCGTGGGATAATTTCCGACATACACGCTGGCAACAGCTAGTATATTAAGACATAGGATACTTTCATCACGGTAGAAGGTTCCCGTGGGATAATTTCCGACATACACGCTGGCAACAGCTAGTATATTAAGACATAGGATACTTTCATCACGGTAGAAGGTTCCAGTGGGATAATTTCCGACATACACGCGGGCGAAGCCGCTGGCAACAGCTAGTATATTAAGACATAGGATACTTTTCATCCCGGTAGAAGGTTCCCGTGGGATAATTTCCGACATACACGCGGGCAACAGCTAGTATATTAAGACATAGGATACTTTTCATCCCGGTAGAAGGTTCCCGTGGGATAATTTCCGACATACACGCGGGCGAAGCCGCTGGCAACAGCTAGTATATTAAGACATAGGATACTTTCATCCCAGTAGAAGGTTCCCGTGGGATAATTTACGACATACACGCTGGCAACAGCTAGTATATTAAGACATAGGATACTTTGATCCCGGTAGAAGGTTCCCGTGGGATAATTTCCGACATACACGCTGGCAACAGCTAGTATATTAAGACATAGGATACTTTCATCCCGGTAGAAGGTTCCAGTGGGATAATTTCCGACATACACGCGGGCAACAGCTAGTATATTAAGACATAGGATACTTTTCATCCCGGTAGAAGGTTCCCGTGGGATAATTTCCGACATACACGCGGGCGAAGCCGCTGGCGACAGCTAGTATATTAAGACATAGGATACTTTGATCCCGGTAGAAGGTTCCCGTGGGATAATTTCCGACATACACGCTGGCAACAGCTAGTATATTAAGACATAGGATACTTTCATCCCGGTAGAAGGTTCCAGTGGGATAATTTCCGACATACACGCGGGCAACAGCTAGTATATTAAGACATAGGATACTTTTCATCCCGGTAGAAGGTTCCCGTGGGATAATTTCCGACATACACGCGGGCGAAGCCGCTGGCGACAGCTAGTATATTAAGACATAGGATACTTTCATCCCGGTAGAAGGTTCCCGTGGGATAATTTCCGACATACACGCTGGCAACAGCTAGTATATTAAGACATAGGATACTTTCATCCCGGTAGAAGGTTCCAGTGGGATAATTTCCGACATACACGCGGGCAACAGCTAGTATATTAAGACATAGGATACTTTTCATCCCGGTAGAAGGTTCCCGTGGGATAATTTCCGACATACACGCGGGCGAAGCCGCTGGCAACAGCTAGTATATTAAGACATAGGATACTTTTCATCCCGGTAGAAGGTTCCCGTGGGATAATTTCCGACATACACGCTGGCAACAGCTATTATAATAAGACATAGGATAGTTTCATCCCGGTAGAAGGTTCCCGTAGGATAATTTCCGACATACACGCTGGCAACAGCTAGTATATTAAGACATAGGATACTTTCATCCCGGTACAAGGTTCCCGTGGGATAATTTCCGACATACACGCTGGCAACAGCTAGTATATTAAGACATAGGATACTTTCATCCCGGTACAAGGTTCCCGTGGGATAATTTCCGACATACACGCTGGCAACAGCTAGTATATTAAGACATAGGATACTTTCATCACGGTAGAAGGTTCCCGTGGGATAATTTCCGACATACACGCTGGCAACAGCTAGTATATTAAGACTTAGGATACATTCATCACGGTAGAAGGTTCCAGTGGGATAATTTCCGACATACACGCGGGCGAAGCCGCTGGCAACAGCTAGTATATTAAGACATAGGATACTTTTCATCCCGGTAGAAGGTTCCCGTGGGATAATTTCCGACATACACGCGGGCAACAGCTAGTATATTAAGACATAGGATACTTTCATCCCGGTAGAAGGTTCCCGTGGGATAATTTCCGACATACACGCTGGCAACAGCTAGTATATTAAGACATAGGATACTTTTCATCCCGGTAGAAGGTTCCCGTGGGATAATTTCCGACATACACGCTGGCAACAGCTAGTATATTAAGACATAGGATACTTTTCATCCCGGTAGAAGGTTCCCGTGGGATAATTTCCGACATACACGCGGGCGAAGCCGCTGGCAACAGCTAGTATATTAAGACATAGGATACTTTCATCCCGGTAGAAGTTTCCCGTGGGATAATTTCCGACATACACGCTGGCAACAGCTAGTATATTAAGACATAGGATACTTTCATCCCGGTAGAAGGTTCCCGTGGGATAATTTCCGACATACACGCTGGCAACAGCTAGTATATTAAGACATAGGATACTTTTCATCCCGGTAGAAGGTTCCCGTGGGATAATTTCCGACATACACGCTGGCAACAGCTAGTATATTAAGACATAGGATACTTTTCATCCCGGTAGAAGGTTCCCGTGGGATAATTTCCGACATACACGCGGGCGAAGCCGCTGGCAACAGCTAGTATATTAAGACATAGGATACTTTTATCCCGGTAAAAGGTTCCCGTGGGATAATTTCCGACATACACGCTGGCAACAGCTAGTATATTAAGACATAGGATACTTTCATCCCGGTAGAAGGTTCCCGTAGGATAATTTCCGACATACACGCTGGCAACAGCTAGTATATTAAGACATAGGATACTTTTCATCCCGGTAGAAGGTTCCCGTGGGATAATTTCCGAGATACACGCTGGCAACAGCTAGTATATTAAGACATAGGATACTTTTCATCCCGGTAGAAGGTTCCCGTGGGATAATTTCCGACATACACGCTGGCAACAGCTAGTATATTAAGACATAGGATACTTTCATCCCGGTAGAAGGTTCCAGTGGGATAATTTCCGACATACACGCGGGCAACAGCTAGTATATTAAGACATAGGATACTTTTCATCCCAGTAGAAGGTTCCCGTGGGATAATTTCCGACATACACGCTGGCAACAGCTAGTAAGTTAAGACATAGGATACTTTTCATCCCGGTAGAAGGTTCCCGTGGGATAATTTCCGACATACACGCGGGCGAAGCCGCTGGCAACAGCTAGTATATTAAGACATAGGATACTTTTATCCCGGTAAAAGGTTCCCGTGGGATAATTTCCGACATACACGCTGGCAACAGCTAGTATATTAAGACATAGGATACTTTCATCCCGGTAGAAGGTTCCCGTAGGATAATTTCCGACATACACGCTGGCAACAGCTAGTATATTAAGACATAGGATACTTTCATCCCGGTAGAAGGTTCCCGTGGGATAATTTCCGACATACACGCTGGCAACAGCTAGTATATTAAGACATAGGATACTTTCATCCCGGTAGAAGGTTCCCGTGGAATAATTTACGACATACACGCTGGCAACAGCTAGTATATTAAGACATAGGATACTTTTCATCCCGGTAGAATGTTCCCGTGGGATAATTTCCGACATACACGCGGGCGAAGCCGCTGGCAACAGCTTGTATATTAAGACATAGGATACTTTTATCCCGGTAAAAGGTTCCCGTAGGATAATTTCCGACATACACGCTGGCAACAGCTAGTATATTAAGACATAGGATACTTTTCATCCCGGTAGAAGGTTCCCGTGGGATAATTTCCGACATACACGCGGGCGAAGCCGCTGGCAACAGCTAGTATATTAAGACATAGGATACTTTCATCCCGGTAGAAGGTTCCCGTAGGATAATTTCCGACATACACGCTGGCAACAGCTAGTATATTAAGACATAGGATACTTTTCATCCCGGTAGAAGGTTCCCGTGGGATAATTTCCGCCATACACGCGGGTAACAGCTAGTATATTAAGACATAGGATACTTTTCATCCCGGTAGAAGGTTCCCGTGGGATAATTTCCGACATACACGCTGGCAACAGCTAGTATATTAAGACATAGGATACTTTTCATCCCGGTAGAATGTTCCCGTGGGATAATTTCCGACATACACGCGGGCGAAGCCGCTGGCAACAGCTAGTATATTAAGACATAGGATACTTTTATCCCGGTAAAAGGTTCCCGTGGGATAATTTCCGACATACACGCTGGCAACAGCTAGTATATTAAGACATAGGATACTTTCATCCCGGTAGAAGGTTCCCGTGGGATAATTTCCGACATACACGCGGGCGAAGCCGCTGGCAACAGCTTGTATATTAAGACATAGGATACTTTTCATCCCGGTAGAAGGTTCCCGTGGGATAATTTCCGACATACACGCGGGCGAAGCCGCTGGCAACAGCTAGTATATTAAGACATAGGATACTTTTCATCCCGGTAGAAGGTTCCCGTGGGATAATTTCCGACATACACGCTGGCAACAGCTAGTATATTAAGACATAGGATAGTTTCATCCCGGTACAAGGTACCCGTGGGATAATTTCCGACATACACGCTGGCAACAGCTAGTATATTAAGACATAGGATACTTTCATTCCGGTAGAAGGTTCCCGTAGGATAATTTCCGACATACACGCTGGCAACAGCTAGTATATTAAGACATAGGATACTTTCATCCCGGTAGAAGGTTCCCGTGGGATAATTTCCGACATACACGCTGGCAACAGCTAGTATATTAAGACATAGGATACTTTCATCCCGGTAGAAGGTTCCCGTGGGATAATTTCCGACATACACGCTGGCAACAGCTAGTATATTAAGACATAGGATACTTTCATCCCGGTACAAGGTTCCCGTAGGATAATTTCCGACATACACGCTGGCAACAGCTAGTATATTAAGACATAGGATACTGTCATCCCGGTAGAAGGTTCCAGTGGGATAATTTCCGACATACACGCGGGCAACAGCTAGTATATTAAAACATAGGATACTTTTCATCCCGGTAGAAGGTTCCCGTGGGATAATTTCCGACATACACGCGGGCGAAGCCGCTGGCAACAGCTAGTATATTAAGACATAGGATACTTTTCATCCCGGTAGAAGGTTCCCGTGGGATAATTTCCGACATACACGCTGGCAACAGCTAGTATATTAAGACATAGGATACTTTCATCCCGGTAGAAGGTTCCCGTGGGATAATTTCCGACATACACGCTGGCAACAGCTAGTATATTAAGACATAGGATACTTTTCATCCCGGTAGAAGGTTCCCGTGGGATAATTTCCGACATACACGCTGGCAACAGCTAGTATATTAAGACATAGGATACTTTCATCCCGGTAGAAGGTTCCAGTGGGATAATTTCCGACATACACGCGGGCAACAGCTAGTATATTAAGACATAGGATACTTTTCATCCCGGTAGAAGGTTCCCGTGGGATAATTTCCGACATACACGCGGGCGAAGCCGCTGGCGACAGCTAGTATATTAAGACATAGGATACTTTCATCCCGGTAGAAGGTTCCCGTGGGATAATTTCCGACATACACGCGGGCAACAGCTAGTATATTAAGACATAGGATACTTTCATCCCGGTAGAAGGTTCCAGTGGGATAGTTTCCGACATACACGCGGGCGAAGCCGCTGGCAACAGCTAGTATATTAAGACATAGGATACTTTTCATCCCGGTAGAAGGTTCCCGTGGGATAATTTCCGACATACACGCTGGCAACAGCTATTATAATAAGACATAGGATAGTTTCATCCCGGTAGAAGGTTCCCGTAGGATAATTTCCGACATACACGCTGGCAACAGCTAGTATATTAAGACATAGGATACTTTCATCCCGGTACAAGGTTCCCGTGGGATAATTTCCGACATACACGCTGGCAACAGCTAGTATATTAAGACATAGGATACTTTCATCCCGGTACAAGGTTCCCGTGGGATAATTTCCGACATACACGCTGGCAACAGCTAGTATATTAAGACATAGGATACTTTCATCACGGTAGAAGGTTCCCGTGGGATAATTTCCGACATACACGCTGGCAACAGCTAGTATATTAAGACATAGGATACTTTCATCACGGTAGAAGGTTCCAGTGGGATAATTTCCGACATACACGCGGGCGAAGCCGCTGGCAACAGCTAGTATATTAAGACATAGGATACTTTTCATCCCGGTAGAAGGTTCCCGTGGGATAATTTCCGACATACACGCGGGCAACAGCTAGTATATTAAGACATAGGATACTTTTCATCCCGGTAGAAGGTTCCCGTGGGATAATTTCCGACATACACGCGGGCGAAGCCGCTGGCAACAGCTAGTATATTAAGACATAGGATACTTTCATCCCAGTAGAAGGTTCCCGTGGGATAATTTACGACATACACGCTGGCAACAGCTAGTATATTAAGACATAGGATACTTTGATCCCGGTAGAAGGTTCCCGTGGGATAATTTCCGACATACACGCTGGCAACAGCTAGTATATTAAGACATAGGATACTTTCATCCCGGTAGAAGGTTCCAGTGGGATAATTTCCGACATACACGCGGGCAACAGCTAGTATATTAAGACATAGGATACTTTTCATCCCGGTAGAAGGTTCCCGTGGGATAATTTCCGACATACACGCGGGCGAAGCCGCTGGCGACAGCTAGTATATTAAGACATAGGATACTTTGATCCCGGTAGAAGGTTCCCGTGGGATAATTTCCGACATACACGCTGGCAACAGCTAGTATATTAAGACATAGGATACTTTCATCCCGGTAGAAGGTTCCAGTGGGATAATTTCCGACATACACGCGGGCAACAGCTAGTATATTAAGACATAGGATACTTTTCATCCCGGTAGAAGGTTCCCGTGGGATAATTTCCGACATACACGCGGGCGAAGCCGCTGGCGACAGCTAGTATATTAAGACATAGGATACTTTCATCCCGGTAGAAGGTTCCCGTGGGATAATTTCCGACATACACGCTGGCAACAGCTAGTATATTAAGACATAGGATACTTTCATCCCGGTAGAAGGTTCCAGTGGGATAATTTCCGACATACACGCGGGCAACAGCTAGTATATTAAGACATAGGATACTTTTCATCCCGGTAGAAGGTTCCCGTGGGATAATTTCCGACATACACGCGGGCGAAGCCGCTGGCAACAGCTAGTATATTAAGACATAGGATACTTTTCATCCCGGTAGAAGGTTCCCGTGGGATAATTTCCGACATACACGCTGGCAACAGCTATTATAATAAGACATAGGATAGTTTCATCCCGGTAGAAGGTTCCCGTAGGATAATTTCCGACATACACGCTGGCAACAGCTAGTATATTAAGACATAGGATACTTTCATCCCGGTACAAGGTTCCCGTGGGATAATTTCCGACATACACGCTGGCAACAGCTAGTATATTAAGACATAGGATACTTTCATCCCGGTACAAGGTTCCCGTGGGATAATTTCCGACATACACGCTGGCAACAGCTAGTATATTAAGACATAGGATACTTTCATCACGGTAGAAGGTTCCCGTGGGATAATTTCCGACATACACGCTGGCAACAGCTAGTATATTAAGACTTAGGATACATTCATCACGGTAGAAGGTTCCAGTGGGATAATTTCCGACATACACGCGGGCGAAGCCGCTGGCAACAGCTAGTATATTAAGACATAGGATACTTTTCATCCCGGTAGAAGGTTCCCGTGGGATAATTTCCGACATACACGCGGGCAACAGCTAGTATATTAAGACATAGGATACTTTTCATCCCGGTAGAAGGTTCCCGTGGGATAATTTCCGACATACACGCGGGCGAAGCCGCTGGCAACAGCTAGTATATTAAGACATAGGATACTTTCATCCCGGTAGAAGGTTCCCGTGGGATAATTTCCGACATACACGCTGGCAACAGCTAGTATATTAAGACATAGGATACTTTCATCCCGGTAGAAGGTTCCCGTGGGATAATTTCCGACATACACGCTGGCAACAGCTAGTATATTAAGACATAGGATACTTTTCATCCCGGTAGAAGGTTCCCGTGGGATAATTTCCGACATACACGCTGGCAACAGCTAGTATATTAAGACATAGGATACTTTTCATCCCGGTAGAAGGTTCCCGTGGGATAATTTCCGACATACACGCGGGCGAAGCCGCTGGCAACAGCTAGTATATTAAGACATAGGATACTTTCATCCCAGTAGAAGGTTCCCGTGGGATAATTTACGACATACACGCTGGCAACAGCTAGTATATTAAGACATAGGATACTTTGATCCCGGTAGAAGGTTCCCGTGGGATAATTTCCGACATACACGCTGGCAACAGCTAGTATATTAAGACATAGGATACTTTCATCCCGGTAGAAGGTTCCAGTGGGATAATTTCCGACATACACGCGGGCAACAGCTAGTATATTAAGACATAGGATACTTTTCATCCCGGTAGAAGGTTCCCGTGGGATAATTTCCGACATACACGCTGGCAACAGCTATTATAATAAGACATAGGATAGTTTCATCCCGGTAGAAGGTTCCCGTAGGATAATTTCCGACATACACGCTGGCAACAGCTAGTATATTAAGACATAGGATACTTTTATCCCGGTACAAGGTTCCCGTGGGATAATTTCCGACATACACGCTGGCAACAGCTAGTATATTAAGACATAGGATACTTTCATCCCGGTACAAGGTTCCCGTGGGATAATTTCCGACATACACGCTGGCAACAGCTAGTATATTAAGACATAGGATACTTTCATCACGGTAGAAGGTTCCCGTGGGATAATTTCCGACATACACGCTGGCAACAGCTAGTATATTAAGACATAGGATACTTTCATCCCGGTAGAAGGTTCCAGTGGGATAATTTCCGACATACACGCGGGCAAC
The DNA here is from genome assembly GCA_948252095.1 of Dicycla oo. NCBI lineage: Eukaryota > Metazoa > Arthropoda > Insecta > Lepidoptera > Noctuidae > Dicycla > Dicycla oo. The sequence goes on along the minus strand of CAOCOZ010000033.1, from coordinate 56,532 downwards.
AGCTAGTATATTAAGACATAGGATACTTTTCATCCCGGTAGAAGGTTCCCGTGGGATAATTTCCGACATACACGCGGGCGAAGCCGCTGGCGACAGCTAGTATATTAAGACATAGGATACTTTCATCCCGGTAGAAGGTTCCCGTGGGATAATTTCCGACATACACGCTGGCAACAGCTAGTATATTAAGACATAGGATACTTTCATCCCGGTAGAAGGTTCCAGTGGGATAATTTCCGACATACACGCGGGCAACAGCTAGTATATTAAGACATAGGATACTTTTCATCCCGGTAGAAGGTTCCCGTGGGATAATTTCCGACATACACGCGGGCGAAGCCGCTGGCAACAGCTAGTATATTAAGACATAGGATACTTTTCATCCCGGTAGAAGGTTCCCGTGGGATAATTTCCGACATACACGCTGGCAACAGCTATTATAATAAGACATAGGATAGTTTCATCCCGGTAGAAGGTTCCCGTAGGATAATTTCCGACATACACGCTGGCAACAGCTAGTATATTAAGACATAGGATACTTTTATCCCGGTACAAGGTTCCCGTGGGATAATTTCCGACATACACGCTGGCAACAGCTAGTATATTAAGACATAGGATACTTTCATCCCGGTACAAGGTTCCCGTGGGATAATTTCCGACATACACGCTGGCAACAGCTAGTATATTAAGACATAGGATACTTTCATCACGGTAGAAGGTTCCCGTGGGATAATTTCCGACATACACGCTGGCAACAGCTAGTATATTAAGACTTAGGATACATTCATCACGGTAGAAGGTTCCAGTGGGATAATTTCCGACATACACGCGGGCGAAGCCGCTGGCAACAGCTAGTATATTAAGACATAGGATACTTTTCATCCCGGTAGAAGGTTCCCGTGGGATAATTTCCGACATACACGCGGGCAACAGCTAGTATATTAAGACATAGGATACTTTTCATCCCGGTAGAAGGTTCCCGTGGGATAATTTCCGACATACACGCGGGCGAAGCCGCTGGCAACAGCTAGTATATTAAGACATAGGATACTTTCATCCCGGTAGAAGGTTCCCGTGGGATAATTTCCGACATACACGCTGGCAACAGCTAGTATATTAAGACATAGGATACTTTCATCCCGGTAGAAGGTTCCCGTGGGATAATTTCCGACATACACGCTGGCAACAGCTAGTATATTAAGACATAGGATACTTTTCATCCCGGTAGAAGGTTCCCGTGGGATAATTTCCGACATACACGCTGGCAACAGCTAGTATATTAAGACATAGGATACTTTTCATCCCGGTAGAAGGTTCCCGTGGGATAATTTCCGACATACACGCTGGCAACAGCTAGTATATTAAGACATAGGATACTTTTCATCCCGGTAGAAGGTTCCCGTGGGATAATTTCCGACATACACGCTGGCAACAGCTAGTATATTAAGACATAGGATACTTTCATCCCGGTAGAAGGTTCCCGTGGGATAATTTCCGACATACACGCTTGCAACAGCTAGTATATTAAGACATAGGATACTTTTCATCCTGGTAGAAGGTTCCAGTGGGATAATTTCCGACATACACGCGGGCAACAGCTAGTATATTAAGACATAGGATACCTTTCATCCCGGTAGAAGGTTCCCGTGGGATAATTTCCGACATACACGCGGGCAACAGCTAGTATATTAAGACATAGGATACTTTTCATCCCGGTAGAAGGTTCCCGTGGGATAATTTCCGACATACACGCGGGCAACAGCTAGTATATTAAGACATAGGATACTTTTCATCCCGGTAGAAGGTTCCCGTGGGATAATTTCCGACATACACGCGGGCAACAGCTAGTATATTAAGACATAGGATACTTTTCATCCCGTTAGAAGGTTCCCGTGGGATAATTTCCGACATACACGCTGGCAACAGCTAGTATATTAAGACATAGGATACTTTTATCCCGGTAGAAGGTTCCCGTGGGATAATTTCCGACATACACGCGGGCAACAGCTAGTATATTAAGACATAGGATACTTTCATCCCGGTAGAATGTTCCCGTGGGATAATTTCCGACATACACGCTGGCAACAGCTAGTATATTAAGACATAGGATACTTTCATCCCGGTAGAAGTTTCCCGTGGGATAATTTCCGACATACACGCTGGCGAAGCCGCTGGCAACAGCTAGTATATTAAGACATAGGATACTTTCATCCCGGTAGAAGGTTCCCGTGGGATAATTTCCGACATACACGCTGGCAACAGCTAGTATATTAAGACATAGGATACTTTCATCCCGGTAGAATGTTCCCGTGGGATAATTTCCGACATACACGCTGGCAACAGCTAGTATATTAAGACATAGGTTACTTTCATCCCGGTAGAAGTTTCCCGTGGGATAATTTCCGACATACACGCTGGCAACAGCTAGTATATTAAGACATAGGATACTTTTCATCCCGGTAGAAGGTTCCCGTTGGATAATTTCCGCCATACACGCGGGTAACAGCTAGTATATTAAGACATAGGATACTTTTCATCCCGGTAGAAGGTTCCCGTGGGATATATTCCGACATACACGCTGGCAACAGCTAGTATATTAAGACATAGGATACTTTCATCCCGGTAGAAGGTTCCCGTGGGATAATTTCCGACATACACGCTGGCAACAGCTAGTATATTAAGACATAGGATACTTTTCATCCCGGTAGAAGGTTCCCGTGGGATAATTTCCGACATACACGCGGGCGAAGCCGCTGGCAACAGCTAGTATATTAAGACATAGGATACTTTCATCCCGGTAGAAGGTTCCCGTGGGATAATTTCCGACATACACGCTGGCAACAGCTAGTATATTAAGACATAGGATACTTTCATCCCGGTAGAAGGTTCCCGTGGGATAATTTCCGACATACACGCTGGCAACAGCTAGTATATTAAGACATAGGATACTTTTCATCCCGGTAGAAGGTTCCCGTGGGATAATTTCCGACATACACGCTGGCAACAGCTAGTATATTAAGACATAGGATACTTTTCATCCCGGTAGAAGGTTCCCGTGGGATAATTTCCGACATACACGCGGGCGAAGCCGCTGGCAACAGCTAGTATAGCTAGTACATTAAGACATAGGATACTTTTCATCCCGGAAGGTTCCCGTGGGATAATTTCCGACATTCACGCTGGCAACAGCTAGTATATTAAGACATAGGATACTTTCATCCCGGTAGAATGTTCCCGTGGGATAATTTCCGACATACACGCTGGCAACAGCTAGTATATTAAGACATAGGATACTTTTCATCCCGGTAGAAGGTTCCCGTGGGATAATTTCCGACATACACGCTGGCAACAGCTAGTATATTAAGACATAGGATACTTTCATCCCGGTAGAAGGTTCCAGTGGGATAATTTCCGACATACACGCGGGTAACAGCTAGTATATTAAGACATAGGATACTTTTCATCCCGGTAGAAGGTTCCCGTGGGATATATTCCGACATACACGCTTGCAACAGCTAGTATATTAAGACATAGGATACTTTCATCCCGGTAGAAGGTTCCCGTGGGATAATTTCCGACATACACGCTGGCAACAGCTAGTATATTAAGACATAGGATACTTTTCATCCCGGTAGAAGGTTCCCGTGGGATAATTTCCGACATACACGCGGGCGAAGCCGCTGGCAACAGCTAGTATATTAAGACATAGGATACTTTCATCCCGGTAGAAGGTTCCCGTGGGATAATTTCCGACATACACGCTGGCAACAGCTAGTATATTAAGACATAGGATACTTTCATCCCGGTAGAAGGTTCCCGTGGGATAATTTCCGACATACACGCTTGCAACAGCTAGTATATTAAGACATAGGATACTTTTCATCCCGGTAGAAGGTTCCCGTGGGATAATTTCCGACATACACGCTGGCAACAGCTAGTATATTAAGACATAGGATACTTTCATCCCGGTAGAAGATTCCCGTGGGATAATTTCCGACATACACGCTGGCAACAGCTAGTATATTAAGACATAGGATACTTTCATCCCACTAGAAGGTTCCCGTGGGATAATTTCCGACATACACGCTGGCAACAGCTAGTATATTAAGACATAGGATACTTTCATCCCGGTAGAAGGTTCCAGTGGGATAATTTCCGACATACACGCGGGCAACAGCTGGTATATTAAGACATAGGATACTTTTCATCCCGGTAGAAGGTTCCCGTGGGATAATTTCCGACATACACGCGGGCGAAGCCGCTGGCAACAGCTAGTATATTAAGACATAGGATACTTTCATCCCGGTAGAAGGTTCCCGTGGGATAATTTCCGACATACACGCTGGCAACAGCTAGTATATTAAGACATAGGATAGTTTCATCCCGGTAGAAGGTTCCCGTGGGATAATTTCCGACATACACGCTGGCAACAGCTAGTATATTAAGACATAGGATAGTTTCATCCCGGTAGAAGGTTCCCGTGGGATAATTTCCCACATACACGCTGGCAACAGCTAGTTTATTAAGACATAGGATACTTTCATCCCGGTAGAAGGTTCCCGTGGGATAATTTCCGACATACACGCGGGCGAAGCCGCTGGCAACAGCTAGTATATTAAGACATAGGATACTTTTCATCCCGGTAGAAGGTTCCCGTGGGATAATTTCCGACACACACGCTGGCAACAGCTAGTTTATTAAGACATAGGATACTTTCATCCCGGTAGAAGGTTCCCGTGGGATAATTTCCGACATACACGCCGGCAACAGCTAGTATATTAAGACATAGGATACTTTTCATCCCGGTAGAAGGTTCCCGTGGGATAATTTCCAACATACACGCGGGCGAAGCCGCTGGCAACAGCTAGTATATTAAGACATAGGATACTTTTCATCCCGGTAGAAGGTTCCCGTGGGATAATTTCCGACATACACGCTGGTAACAGCTAGTATATTAAGACATAGGATACTTTCATCCCGGTAGAAGGTTCCCGTGGGATAATTTCCGACATACACGCTGGCAACAGCTAGTATATTAAGACATAGGATACTTTCATCCCGGTACAAGGTTCCCGTAGGATAATTTCCGACATACACGCTGGCAACAGCTAGTATATTAAGACATAGGATACTTTCATCCCGGTAGAAGGTTCCCGTGGGATAATTTCCGACATACACGCGGGCAACAGCTAGTATATTAAGACATAGGATACTTTTCATCCCGGTAGAAGGTTCCCGTGGGATAATTTACGACATACACGCGGGCGAAGCCGCTGGCAACAGCTAGTACATTAAGACATAGGATACTTTTCATCCCGGAAGAAGGTTCCCGTGGGATAATTTCCGACATACACGCTGGCAACAGCTAGTATATTAAGACATAGGATACTTTCCATCCCGGTAGAAGGTTCCCGTGGGATAATTTCCGACATAAACGCTGGCAACAGCTAGTATATTAAGACATAGGATACTTTCATCCCGGTAGAAGGTTCCCGTAGGATAATTTCCGACATACACGCTGGCAATAGCTAGTATATTAAGACATAGGATACTTTCATCCCGGTAGAAGGTTCCAGTGGGATAATTTCCGACATACACGCGGGCAACAGCTAGTATATTAAGACATAGGATACTTTTCATCCCGGTAGAAGAAAGAAAGAAAGAAAGAAAGAAAAATGCGTTTAATTGGCATTACAGCATAAAATAAATACACCTTAAAACTATGAAAACATGAAATAATGATTGCAATGCCAAAAGAGCCTCAGCTCAGCATAATGTCAGATGGTAACACAAGGTATACCACCTGACGCTGATTTTCAGCTGCAACCCACGAGTGCCATACGCTAGAATTTAATAAACACAGAGAAGTGTGTGTCCGTTTTATAATAAATTAAGAGAATAAATTAAATAGAAATGTTGTAGCATACATGTGTGTGTGTGTGTGTTGTGCTGTGATTAATTAAATACTAAAATAAATACTCAATATCAATGTTATTAGAAGGTTCCCGTGGGATAATTTACGACATACACGCGGGCGAAGCCGCTGGCAACAGCTAGTACATTAAGACATAGGATACTTTTCATCCCGGAAGAAGGTTCCCGTGGGATAATTTCCGACATTCACGCTGGCAACAGCTAGTATATTAAGACATAGGATACTTTCATCCCGGTACAAGGTTCCCGTGGGATAATTTCCGACATACACGCTGGCAACAGCTAGTATATTAAGACATAGGATACTTTCATCCCGGTAGAATGTTCCCGTGGGATAATTTCCGACATACACGCTGGCAACAGCTAGTATATTAAGACATAGGATACTTTCATCCCGGTAGAAGGTTCCAGTGGGATAATTTCCGACATACACGCGGGTAACAGCTAGTATATTAAGACATAGGATACTTTTCATCCCGGTAGAAGGTTCCCGTGGGATATATTCCGACATACACCCTGGCAACAGCTAGTATATTAAGACATATGATACTTTCATCCCGGTAGAAGGTTCCCGTGGGATAATTTCCGACATACACGCTGGCAACAGCTAGTATATTAAGACATAGGATACTTTTCATCCCGGTAGAAGGTTCCCGTGGGATAATTTCCGACATACACGCGGGCGAAGCCGCTGGCAACAGCTAGTATATTAAGACATAGGATACTTTCATCCCGGTAGAAGGTTCCCGTGGGATAATTTCCGACATACACGCTGGCAACAGCTAGTATATTAAGACATAGGATACTTTCATCCCGGTAGAAGGTTCCCGTGGGATAATTTCCGACATACACGCTTGCAACAGCTAGTATATTAAGACATAGGATACTTTTCATCCCGGTAGAAGGTTCCCGTAGGATAATTTCCGACATACACGCTGGCAACAGCTAGTATATTAAGACATAGGATACTTTCATCCCGGTAGAAGGTTCCCGTGGGATAATTTCCGACATACACGCTGGCAACAGCTAGTATATTAAGACATAGGATACTTTCATCCCACTAGAAGGTTCCCGTGGGATAATTTCCGACATACACGCTGGCAACAGCTAGTATATTAAGACATAGGATACTTTCATCCCGGTAGAAGGTTCCAGTGGGATAATTTCCGACATACACGCGGGCAACAGCTAGTATATTAAGACATAGGATACTTTTCATCCCGGTAGAAGGTTCCCGTGGGATAATTTCCGACATACACGCGGGCGAAGCCGCTGGCAACAGCTAGTATATTAAGACATAGGATACTTTCATCCCGGTAGAAGGTTCCCGTGGGATAATTTCCGACATACACGCTGGCAACAGCTAGTATATTAAGACATAGGATACTTTCATCCCGGTAGAAGGTTCCCGTGGGATAATTTCCGACATACACGCTGGCAACAGCTAGTATATTAAGACATAGGATACTTTCATACCGGTAGAAGGTTCCAGTGGGATAATTTCCGACATACACGCGGGCAACAGCTAGTATATTAAGACATGGGATACTTTTCATCCCGGTAGAAGGTTCCCGTGGGATAATTTCCGACATACACGCTGGCAACAGCTAGTATATTAAGACATAGGATACTTTCATCCCGGTAGAAGGTTCCCGTGGGATAACTTCCGACATACACGCTGGCAACAGCTAGTATATTAAGACATAGGATACTTTCATCCCGGTAGAAGGTTCCAGTGGGATAATTTCCGACATACACGCGGGCAACAGCTAGTATATTAAGACATAGGATACTTTTCATCCCGGTAGAAGGTTCCCGTGGGATAATTTCCGACATACACGCGGGCGAAGCCGCTGGCAACAGCTAGTATATTAAGACATAGGATACTTTCATCCCGGTAGAAGGTTCCAGTGGGATAATTTCCGACATACACGCGGGCAACAGCTAGTATATTAAGACATAGGATACTTTTCATCCCGGTAGAAGGTTCCCGTGGGATAATTTCCGACATACACGCTGGCAACAGCTATTATAATAAGACATAGGATAGTTTCATCCCGGTAGAAGGTTCCCGTGGGATAATTTCCGACATACACGCTGGCAACAGCTAGTATATTAAGACATAGGATACTTTTCATCCCGGTAGAAGGTTCCCGTGGGATAATTTCCGACATACACGCGGGCGAAGCCGCTGGCAACAGCTAGTATATTAAGACATAAAATACTTTTATCCCAGTAGAAGGTTCCCGTGGGATAATTTCCGACATAAACGCTGGCAACAGCTAGTATATTAAGACATAGGATACTTTCATCCCGGTAGAAGGTTCCCGTAGGATAATTTCCGACATACACGCTGGCAATAGCTAGTATATTAAGACATAGGATACTTTCATCCCGGTAGAAGGTTCCAGTGGGATAATTTCCGACATACACGCGGGCAACAGCTAGTATATTAAGACATAGGATACTTTTCATCCCGGTAGAAGGTTCCCGTGGGATAATTTCCGACATTCACGCTGGCAACAGCTAGTATATTAAGACATAGGATACTTTCATCCCGGTACAAGGTTCCCGTGGGATAATTTCCGACATACACGCTGGCAACAGCTAGTATATTAAGACATAGGATACTTTCATCCCGGTAGAATGTTCCCGTGGGATAATTTCCGACATACACGCTGGCAACAGCTAGTATATTAAGACATAGGATACTTTCATCCCGGTAGAAGGTTCCAGTGGGATAATTTCCGACATACACGCGGGTAACAGCTAGTATATTAAGACATAGGATACTTTTCATCCCGGTAGAAGGTTCCCGTGGGATATATTCCGACATACACCCTGGCAACAGCTAGTATATTAAGACATATGATACTTTCATCCCGGTAGAAGGTTCCCGTGGGATAATTTCCGACATACACGCTGGCAACAGCTAGTATATTAAGACATAGGATACTTTTCATCCCGGTAGAAGGTTCCCGTGGGATAATTTCCGACATACACGCGGGCGAAGCCGCTGGCAACAGCTAGTATATTAAGACATAGGATACTTTCATCCCGGTAGAAGGTTCCCGTGGGATAATTTCCGACATACACGCTGGCAACAGCTAGTATATTAAGACATAGGATACTTTCATCCCGGTAGAAGGTTCCCGTGGGATAATTTCCGACATACACGCTTGCAACAGCTAGTATATTAAGACATAGGATACTTTTCATCCCGGTAGAAGGTTCCCGTAGGATAATTTCCGACATACACGCTGGCAACAGCTAGTATATTAAGACATAGGATACTTTCATCCCGGTAGAAGGTTCCCGTGGGATAATTTCCGACATACACGCTGGCAACAGCTAGTATATTAAGACATAGGATACTTTCATCCCACTAGAAGGTTCCCGTGGGATAATTTCCGACATACACGCTGGCAACAGCTAGTATATTAAGACATAGGATACTTTCATCCCGGTAGAAGGTTCCAGTGGGATAATTTCCGACATACACGCGGGCAACAGCTAGTATATTAAGACATAGGATACTTTTCATCCCGGTAGAAGGTTCCCGTGGGATAATTTCCGACATACACGCGGGCGAAGCCGCTGGCAACAGCTAGTATATTAAGACATAGGATACTTTCATCCCGGTAGAAGGTTCCCGTGGGATAATTTCCGACATACACGCTGGCAACAGCTAGTATATTAAGACATAGGATACTTTCATCCCGGTAGAAGGTTCCCGTGGGATAATTTCCGACATACACGCTGGCAACAGCTAGTATATTAAGACATAGGATACTTTCATACCGGTAGAAGGTTCCAGTGGGATAATTTCCGACATACACGCGGGCAACAGCTAGTATATTAAGACATGGGATACTTTTCATCCCGGTAGAAGGTTCCCGTGGGATAATTTCCGACATACACGCTGGCAACAGCTAGTATATTAAGACATAGGATACTTTCATCCCGGTAGAAGGTTCCCGTGGGATAACTTCCGACATACACGCTGGCAACAGCTAGTATATTAAGACATAGGATACTTTCATCCCGGTAGAAGGTTCCAGTGGGATAATTTCCGACATACACGCGGGCAACAGCTAGTATATTAAGACATAGGATACTTTTCATCCCGGTAGAAGGTTCCCGTGGGATAATTTCCGACATACACGCGGGCGAAGCCGCTGGCAACAGCTAGTATATTAAGACATAGGATACTTTCATCCCGGTAGAAGGTTCCAGTGGGATAATTTCCGACATACACGCGGGCAACAGCTAGTATATTAAGACATAGGATACTTTTCATCCCGGTAGAAGGTTCCCGTGGGATAATTTCCGACATACACGCTGGCAACAGCTATTATAATAAGACATAGGATAGTTTCATCCCGGTAGAAGGTTCCCGTGGGATAATTTCCGACATACACGCTGGCAACAGCTAGTATATTAAGACATAGGATACTTTTCATCCCGGTAGAAGGTTCCCGTGGGATAATTTCCGACATACACGCGGGCGAAGCCGCTGGCAACAGCTAGTATATTAAGACATAAAATACTTTTATCCCAGTAGAAGGTTCCCGTGGGATAATTTCCGACATAAACGCTGGCAACAGCTAGTATATTAAGACATAGGATACTTTCATCCCGGTAGAAGGTTCCCGTAGGATAATTTCCGACATACACGCTGGCAATAGCTAGTATATTAAGACATAGGATACTTTCATCCCGGTAGAAGGTTCCAGTGGGATAATTTCCGACATACACGCGGGCAACAGCTAGTATATTAAGACATAGGATACTTTTCATCCCGGTAGAAGGTTCCCGTGGGATAATTTCCGACATACACGCGGGCGAAGCCGCTGGCAACAGCTAGTACATTAAGACATAGGATACTTTTCATCCCGGAAGAAGGTTCCCGTGGGATAATTTCCGACATTCACGCTGGCAACAGCTAGTATATTAAGACATAGGATACTTTCATCCCGGTACAAGGTTCCCGTGGGATAATTTCCGACATACACGCTGGCAACAGCTAGTATATTAAGACATAGGATACTTTCATCCCGGTAGAATGTTCCCGTGGGATAATTTCCGACATACACGCTGGCAACAGCTAGTATATTAAGACATAGGATACTTTTCATCCCGGTAGAAGGTTCCCGTGGGATAATTTCCGACATACACGCTGGCAACAGCTAGTATATTAAGACATAGGATACTTTCATCCCGGTAGAAGGTTCCAGTGGGATAATTTCCGACATACACGCGGGTAACAGCTAGTATATTAAGACATAGGATACTTTTCATCCCGGTAGAAGGTTCCCGTGGGATATATTCCGACATACACGCTGGCAACAGCTAGTATATTAAGACATAGGATACTTTCATCCCGGTAGAAGGTTCCCGTGGGATAATTTCCGACATAAACGCTGGCAACAGCTAGTATATTAAGACATAGGATACTTTTCATCCCGGTAGAAGGTTCCCGTGGGATAATTTCCGACATATACGCGGGCGAAGCCGCTGGCAACAGCTAGTATATTAAGACATAGGATACTTTCATCCCGGTAGAAGGTTCCCGTGGGATAATTTCCGACATACACGCTGGCAACAGCTAGTATATTAAGACATAGGATACTTTCATCCCGGTAGAAGGTTCCCGTGGGATAATTTCCGACATACACGCTTGCAACAGCTAGTATATTAAGACATAGGATACTTTTCATCCCGGTAGAAGGTTCCCGTGGGATAATTTCCGACATACACGCTGGCAACAGCTAGTATATTAAGACATAGGATACTTTCATCCGTGTAGAAGGTTCCCGTGGGATAATTTCCGACATACACGCTGGCAACAGCTAGTATATTAAGACATAGGATACTTTCATCCCACTAGAAGGTTCCCGTGGGATAATTTCCGACATACACGCTGGCAACAGCTAGTATATTAAGACATAGGATACTTTCATCCCGGTAGAAGGTTCCAGTGGGATAATTTCCGACATACACGCGGGCAACAGCTGGTATATTAAGACATAGGATACTTTTCATCCCGGTAGAAGGTTCCCGTGGAATAATTTCCGACATACACGCGGGCGAAGCCGCTGGCAACAGCTAGTATATTAAGACATAGGATACTTTCATCCCGGTAGAAGGTTCCCGTTGGATAATTTCCGACATACACGCTGGCAACAGCTAGTATATTAAGACATAGGATACTTTCATCCCGGTAGAAGGTTCCCGTAGGATAATTTCCGACATACACGCTGGCAACAGCTAGTATATTAAGACATAGGATACTTTCATCCCGGTAGAAGGTTCCAGTGGGATAATTTCCGACATACACGCGGGCAACAGCTAGTATATTAAGACATAGGATACTTTTCATCCCGGTAGAAGGTTCCCGTGGGATAATTTCCGACATACACGCGGGCGAAGCCGCTGGCGACAGCTAGTATATTAAGACATAGGATACTTTCATCCCGGTAGAAGGTTCCCGTGGGATAATTTCCGACATACACGCTGGCAACAGCTAGTATATTAAGACATAGGATACTTTCATCCCGGTAGAAGGTTCCAGTGGGATAATTTCCGACATACACGCGGGCAACAGCTAGTATATTAAGACATAGGATACTTTCATCCCGGTAGAAGGTTCCAGTGGGATAGTTTCCGACATACACGCGGGCGAAGCCGCTGGCAACAGCTAGTATATTAAGACATAGGATACTTTTCATCCCGGTAGAAGGTTCCCGTGGGATAATTTCCGACATACACGCTGGCAACAGCTATTATAATAAGACATAGGATAGTTTCATCTCGGTAGAAGGTTCCCGTAGGATAATTTCCGACATACACGCTGGCAACAGCTAGTATATTAAGACATAGGATACTTTCATCCCGGTACAAGGTTCCCGTGGGATAATTTCCGACATACACGCTGGCAACAGCTAGTATATTAAGACATAGGATACTTTCATCCCGGTACAAGGTTCCCGTGGGATAATTTCCGACATACACGCTGGCAACAGCTAGTATATTAAGACATAGGATACTTTCATCACGGTAGAAGGTTCCCGTGGGATAATTTCCGACATACACGCTGGCAACAGCTAGTATATTAAGACATAGGATACTTTCATCACGGTAGAAGGTTCCAGTGGGATAATTTCCGACATACACGCGGGCGAAGCCGCTGGCAACAGCTAGTATATTAAGACATAGGATACTTTTCATCCCGGTAGAAGGTTCCCGTGGGATAATTTCCGACATACACGCGGGCAACAGCTAGTATATTAAGACATAGGATACTTTTCATCCCGGTAGAAGGTTCCCGTGGGATAATTTCCGACATACACGCGGGCGAAGCCGCTGGCAACAGCTAGTATATTAAGACATAGGATACTTTCATCCCAGTAGAAGGTTCCCGTGGGATAATTTACGACATACACGCTGGCAACAGCTAGTATATTAAGACATAGGATACTTTGATCCCGGTAGAAGGTTCCCGTGGGATAATTTCCGACATACACGCTGGCAACAGCTAGTATATTAAGACATAGGATACTTTCATCCCGGTAGAAGGTTCCAGTGGGATAATTTCCGACATACACGCGGGCAACAGCTAGTATATTAAGACATAGGATACTTTTCATCCCGGTAGAAGGTTCCCGTGGGATAATTTCCGACATACACGCGGGCGAAGCCGCTGGCGACAGCTAGTATATTAAGACATAGGATACTTTCATCCCGGTAGAAGGTTCCCGTGGGATAATTTCCGACATACACGCTGGCAACAGCTTGTATATTAAGACATAGGATACTTTCATCCCGGTAGAAGGTTCCAGTGGGATAATTTCCGACATACACGCGGGCAACAGCTAGTATATTAAGACATAGGATACTTTTCATCCCGGTAGAAGGTTCCCGTGGGATAATTTCCGACATACACGCTGGCAACAGCTAGTATATTAAGACATAGGATACTTTCATCCGTGTAGAAGGTTCCCGTGGGATAATTTCCGACATACACGCTGGCAACAGCTAGTATATTAAGACATAGGATACTTTCATCCCACTAGAAGGTTCCCGTGGGATAATTTCCGACATACACGCTGGCAACAGCTAGTATATTAAGACATAGGATACTTTCATCCCGGTAGAAGGTTCCAGTGGGATAATTTCCGACATACACGCGGGCAACAGCTGGTATATTAAGACATAGGATACTTTTCATCCCGGTAGAAGGTTCCCGTGGAATAATTTCCGACATACACGCGGGCGAAGCCGCTGGCAACAGCTAGTATATTAAGACATAGGATACTTTCATCCCGGTAGAAGGTTCCCGTTGGATAATTTCCGACATACACGCTGGCAACAGCTAGTATATTAAGACATAGGATACTTTCATCCCGGTCGAAGGTTCCCGTAGGATAATTTCCGACATACACGCTGGCAACAGCTAGTATATTAAGACATAGGATACTTTCATCCCGGTAGAAGGTTCCAGTGGGATAATTTCCGACATACACGCGGGCAACAGCTAGTATATTAAGACATAGGATACTTTTCATCCCGGTAGAAGGTTCCCGTGGGATAATTTCCGACATACACGCGGGCGAAGCCGCTGGCGACAGCTAGTATATTAAGACATAGGATACTTTCATCCCGGTAGAAGGTTCCCGTGGGATAATTTCCGACATACACGCTGGCAACAGCTAGTATATTAAGACATAGGATACTTTCATCCCGGTAGAAGGTTCCAGTGGGATAATTTCCGACATAAACGCGGGCAACAGCTAGTATATTAAGACATAGGATACTTTCATCCCGGTAGAAGGTTCCAGTGGGATAGTTTCCGACATACACGCGGGCGAAGCCGCTGGCAACAGCTAGTATATTAAGACATAGGATACTTTTCATCCCGGTAGAAGGTTCCCGTGGGATAATTTCCGACATACACGCTGGCAACAGCTATTATAATAAGACATAGGATAGTTTCATCCCGGTAGAAGGTTCCCGTAGGATAATTTCCGACATACACGCTGGCAACAGCTAGTATATTAAGACATAGGATACTTTCATCCCGGTACAAGGTTCCCGTGGGATAATTTCCGACATACACGCTGGCAACAGCTAGTATATTAAGACATAGGATACTTTCATCCCGGTACAAGGTTCCCGTGGGATAATTTCCGACATACACGCTGGCAACAGCTAGTATATTAAGACATAGGATACTTTCATCACGGTAGAAGGTTCCCGTGGGATAATTTCCGACATACACGCTGGCAACAGCTAGTATATTAAGACATAGGATACTTTCATCACGGTAGAAGGTTCCAGTGGGATAATTTCCGACATACACGCGGGCAACAGCTAGTATATTAAGACATAGGATACTTTTCATCCCGGTAGAAGGTTCCCGTGGGATAATTTCCGACATACACGCGGGCGAAGCCGCTGGCAACAGCTAGTATATTAAGACATAGGATACTTTCATCCCAGTAGAAGGTTCCCGTGGGATAATTTACGACATACACGCTGGCAACAGCTAGTATATTAAGACATAGGATACTTTGATCCCGGTAGAAGGTTCCCGTGGGATAATTTCCGACATACACGCTGGCAACAGCTAGTATATTAAGACATAGGATACTTTCATCCCGGTAGAAGGTTCCAGTGGGATAATTTCCGACATACACGCGGGCAACAGCTAGTATATTAAGACATAGGATACTTTTCATCCCGGTAGAAGGTTCCCGTGGGATAATTTCCGACATACACGCGGGCGAAGCCGCTGGCGACAGCTAGTATATTAAGACATAGGATACTTTCATCCCGGTAGAAGGTTCCCGTGGGATAATTTCCGACATACACGCTGGCAACAGCTTGTATATTAAGACATAGGATACTTTCATCCCGGTAGAAGGTTCCAGTGGGATAATTTCCGACATACACGCGGGCAACAGCTAGTATATTAAGACATAGGATACTTTTCATCCCGGTAGAAGGTTCCCGTGGGATAATTTCCGACATACACGCGGGCGAAGCCGCTGGCAACAGCTAGTATATTAAGACATAGGATACTTTTCATCCCGGTAGAAGGTTCCCGTGGGATAATTTCCGACATACACGCTGGCAACAGCTATTATAATAAGACATAGGATAGTTTCATCCCGGTAGAAGGTTCCCGTAGGATAATTTCCGACATACACGCTGGCAACAGCTAGTATATTAAGACATAGGATACTTTCATCCCGGTACAAGGTTCCCGTGGGATAATTTCCGACATACACGCTGGCAACAGCTAGTATATTAAGACATAGGATACTTTCATCCCGGTACAAGGTTCCCGTGGGATAATTTCCGACATACACGCTGGCAACAGCTAGTATATTAAGACATAGGATACTTTCATCACGGTAGAAGGTTCCCGTGGGATAATTTCCGACATACACGCTGGCAACAGCTAGTATATTAAGACTTAGGATACATTCATCACGGTAGAAGGTTCCAGTGGGATAATTTCCGACATACACGCGGGCGAAGCCGCTGGCAACAGCTAGTATATTAAGACATAGGATACTTTTCATCCCGGTAGAAGGTTCCCGTGGGATAATTTCTGACATACACGCGGGCAACAGCTAGTATATTAAGACATAGGATACTTTTCATCCCGGTAGAAGGTTCCCGTGGGATAATTTCCGACATACACGCGGGCGAAGCCGCTGGCAACAGCTAGTATATTAAGACATAGGATACTTTCATCCCGGTAGAAGGTTCCCGTGGGATAATTTCCGACATACACGCTGGCAACAGCTAGTATATTAAGACATAGGATACTTTCATCCCGGTAGAAGGTTCCCGTGGGATAATTTCCGACATACACGCTGGCAACAGCTAGTATATTAAGACATAGGATACTTTTCATCCCGGTAGAAGGTTCCCGTGGGATAATTTCCGACATACACGCTGGCAACAGCTAGTATATTAAGACATAGGATACTTTTCATCCCGGTAGAAGGTTCCCGTGGGATAATTTCCGACATACACGCGGGCGAAGCGGCCGGCAACAGCTAGTATATTAAGACATAGGATACTTTCATCCCGGTAGAAGGTTCCCGTGGGATAATTTCCGACATACACGCTGGCAACAGCTAGTATATTAAGACATAGGATACTTTCATCCCGGTAGAAGGTTCCCGTGGGATAATTTCCGACATACACGCTGGCAACAGCTAGTATATTAAGACATAGGATACTTTTCATCCCGGTAGAAGGTTCCCGTGGGATAATTTCCGACATACACGCTGGCAACAGCTAGTATATTAAGACATAGGATACTTTCATCCCGGTAGAAGGTTCCCGTGGGATAATTTCCGACATACACGCTGGCAACAGCTAGTATATTAAGACATAGGATACTTTCATCCCACTAGAAGGTTCCCGTGGGATAATTTCCGACATACACGCTGGCAACAGCTAGTATATTAAGACATAGGATACTTTCATCCCGGTAGAAGGTTCCAGTGGGATAATTTCCGACATACACGCGGGCAACAGCTAGTATATTAAGACATAGGATACTTTTCATCCCGGTAGAAGGTTCCCGTGGGATAATTTCCGACATACACGCGGGCGA
Organism: Dicycla oo; assembly: GCA_948252095.1. Classification (NCBI taxonomy): domain Eukaryota; kingdom Metazoa; phylum Arthropoda; class Insecta; order Lepidoptera; family Noctuidae; genus Dicycla; species Dicycla oo. The sequence goes on along the minus strand of CAOCOZ010000033.1, from coordinate 38,960 downwards.
AGCCGCTGGCAACAGCTAGTATATTAAGACATAGGATACTTTCATCCCGGTAGAAGGTTCCCGTGGGATAATTTCCGACATACACGCTGGCAACAGCTAGTATATTAAGACATAGGATACTTTCATCCCGGTAGAAGGTTCCCGTAGGATAATTTCCGACATACACGCTGGCAACAGCTAGTATATTAAGACATAGGATACTTTCATCCCGGTAGAAGGTTCCAGTGGGATAATTTCCGACATACACGCGGGCAACAGCTAGTATATTAAGACATAGGATACTTTCATCCCACTAGAAGGTTCCCGTGGGATAATTTCCGACATACACGCTGGCAACAGCTAGTATATTAAGACATAGGATACTTTCATCCCGGTAGAAGGTTCCAGTGGGATAATTTCCGACATACACGCGGGCAACAGCTAGTATATTAAGACATAGGATACTTTTCATCCCGGTAGAAGGTTCCCGTGGGATAATTTCCGACATACACGCGGGCGAAGCCGCTGGCAACAGCTAGTATATTAAGACATAGGATACTTTCATCCCGGTAGAAGGTTCCCGTGGGATAATTTCCGACATACACGCTGGCAACAGCTAGTATATTAAGAAATAGGATACTTTCATCCCGGTAGAAGGTTCCCGTAGGATAATTTCCGACATACACGCTGGCAACAGCTAGTATATTAAGACATAGGATACTTTCATCCCGTAGAAGGTTCCCGTAGGATAATTTCCGACATACACGCTGGCAACAGCTAGTATATTAAGACATAGGATACTTTCATCCCGGTAGAAGGTTCCAGTGGGATAATTTCCGACATACACGCGGGCAACAGCTAGTATATTAAGACATAGGATACTTTTCATCCCGGTAGAAGGTTCCCGTGGGATAATTTCCGACATACACGCGGGCGAAGCCGCTGGCAACAGCTAGTATATTAAGACATAGGATACTTTCATCCCGGTAGAAGGTTCCCGTGGGATAATTTCCGACATACACGCTGGCAACAGCGAGTATATTAAGACATAGGATACTTTCATCCCGGTAGAAGGTTCCAGTGGGATAATTTCCGACATACACGCTGGCAACAGCTAGTATATTAAGACATAGGATACTTTTATCCCGGTAGAAGGTTCCAGTGGGATAATTTCCGACATACACGCGGGCAACAGCTAGTATATTAAGACATAGGATACTTTCATCCCGGTAGAAGGTTCCAGTGGGATAATTTCCGACATACACGCGGGCAACAGCTAGTATATTAAGACATAGGATACTTTTCATCCCGGTAGAAGGTTCCCGTGGGATAATTTCCGACATACACGCTGGCAACAGCTAGTATAATAAGACATAGGATACTTTCATCCCGGTAGAAGGTTCCAGTGGGATAATTTCCGACATACACGCGGGCAACAGCTAGTATATTAAGACATAGGATACTTTTCATCCCGGTAGAAGGTTCCCGTGGGATAATTTCCGACATACACGCGGGCAACAGCTAGTATATTAAGACATAGGATACTTTCATCCCACTAGAAGGTTCCCGTGGGATAATTTCCGACATACACGCTGGCAACAGCTAGTATATTAAGACATAGGATACTTTCATCCCGGTAGAAGGTTCCAGTGGGATAATTTCCGACATACACGCGGGCAACAGCTAGTATATTAAGACATAGGATACTTTTCATCCCGGTAGAAGGTTCCCGTGGGATAATTTCCGACATACACGCGGGCGAAGCCGCTGGCAACAGCTAGTATATTAAGACATAGGATACTTTCATCCCGGTAGAAGGTTCCCGTGGGATAATTTCCGACATACACGCTGGCAACAGCTAGTATATTAAGAAATAGGATACTTTCATCCCGGTAGAAGGTTCCCGTAGGATAATTTCCGACATACACGCTGGCAACAGCTAGTATATTAAGACATAGGATACTTTCATCCCGTAGAAGGTTCCCGTAGGATAATTTCCGACATACACGCTGGCAACAGCTAGTATATTAAGACATAGGATACTTTCATCCCGGTAGAAGGTTCCAGTGGGATAATTTCCGACATACACGCGGGCAACAGCTAGTATATTAAGACATAGGATACTTTTCATCCCGGTAGAAGGTTCCCGTGGGATAATTTCCGACATACACGCGGGCGAAGCCGCTGGCAACAGCTAGTATATTAAGACATAGGATACTTTCATCCCGGTAGAAGGTTCCCGTGGGATAATTTCCGACATACACGCTGGCAACAGCGAGTATATTAAGACATAGGATACTTTCATCCCGGTAGAAGGTTCCAGTGGGATAATTTCCGACATACACGCTGGCAACAGCTAGTATATTAAGACATAGGATACTTTCATCCCGGTAGAAGGTTCCAGTGGGATAATTTCCGACATACACGTGGGCAACAGCTAGTATATTAAGACATAGGATACTTTCATCCCGGTAGAAGGTTCCAGTGGGATAATTTCCGACATACACGCGGGCAACAGCTAGTATATTAAGACATAGGATACTTTTCATCCCGGTAGAAGGTTCCCGTGGGATAATTTCCGACATACACGCTGGCAACAGCTAGTATAATAAGACAAAGGATAGTTTCATCCTGGTAGAAGGTTCCCGTGGGATAATTTCCGACATACACGCGGGCAACAGCTACTATATTAAGACATAGGATACTTTTCATCCCGGTAGAAGGTTCCCGTGGGATAATTTCCGACATACACGCGGGCGAAGCCGCTGGCAACAGCTAGTATATTAAGACATAGGATACTTTCATCCCGGTAGAAGGTTCTAGTGGGATAGTTTCCGACATACACGCGGGCGAAGCCGCTGGCAACAGCTAGTATATTAAGACATAGGATACTTTTCATCCCGGTAGTAGGTTCCCGTGGGATAATTTCCGACATACACGCTGGCAACAGCTATTATAATAAGACATAGGATAGTTTCATCCCGGTAGAAGGTTCCCGTAGGATAATTTCCGACATACACGCTGGCAACAGCTAGTATATTAAGACATAGGATACTTTCATCCCGGTACAAGGTTCCCGTGGGATAATTTCCGACATACACGCTGGCAACAGCTAGTATATTAAGACATAGGATACTTTCATCCCGGTACAAGGTTCCCGTGGGATAATTTCCGACATACACGCTGGCAACAGCTAGTATATTAAGACATAGGATACTTTCATCACGGTAGAAGGTTCCCGTGGGATAATTTCCGACATACACGCTGGCAACAGCTAGTATATTAAGACATAGGATACTTTCATCACGGTAGAAGGTTCCAGTGGGATAATTTCCGACATACACGCGGGCGAAGCCGCTGGCAACAGCTAGTATATTAAGACATAGGATACTTTTCATCCCGGTAGAAGGTTCCCGTGGGATAATTTCCGACATACACGCGGGCAACAGCTAGTATATTAAGACATAGGATACTTTTCATCCCGGTAGAAGGTTCCCGTGGGATAATTTCCGACATACACGCGGGCGAAGCCGCTGGCAACAGCTAGTATATTAAGACATAGGATACTTTCATCCCAGTAGAAGGTTCCCGTGGGATAATTTACGACATACACGCTGGCAACAGCTAGTATATTAAGACATAGGATACTTTGATCCCGGTAGAAGGTTCCCGTGGGATAATTTCCGACATACACGCTGGCAACAGCTAGTATATTAAGACATAGGATACTTTCATCCCGGTAGAAGGTTCCAGTGGGATAATTTCCGACATACACGCGGGCAACAGCTAGTATATTAAGACATAGGATACTTTTCATCCCGGTAGAAGGTTCCCGTGGGATAATTTCCGACATACACGCGGGCGAAGCCGCTGGCGACAGCTAGTATATTAAGACATAGGATACTTTCATCCCGGTAGAAGGTTCCCCTGGGATAATTTCCGACATACACGCTGGCAACAGCTAGTATATTAAGACATAGGATACTTTCATCCCGGTAGAAGGTTCCAGTGGGATAATTTCCGACATACACGCGGGCAACAGCTAGTATATTAAGACATAGGATACTTTTCATCCCGGTAGAAGGTTCCCGTGGGATAATTTCCGACATACACGCGGGCGAAGCCGCTGGCAACAGCTAGTATATTAAGACATAGGATACTTTTCATCCCGGTAGAAGGTTCCCGTGGGATAATTTCCGACATACACGCTGGCAACAGCTATTATAATAAGACATAGGATAGTTTCATCCCGGTAGAAGGTTCCCGTAGGATAATTTCCGACATACACGCTGGCAACAGCTAGTATATTAAGACATAGGATACTTTCATCCCGGTACAAGGTTCCCGTGGGATAATTTCCGACATACACGCTGGCAACAGCTAGTATATTAAGACATAGGATACTTTCATCCCGGTACAAGGTTCCCGTGGGATAATTTCCGACATACACGCTGGCAACAGCTAGTATATTAAGACATAGGATACTTTCATCACGGTAGAAGGTTCCCGTGGGATAATTTCCGACATACACGCAGGCAACAGCTAGTATATTAAGACATAGGATACATTCATCACGGTAGAAGGTTCCAGTGGGATAATTTCCGACATACACGCGGGCGAAGCCGCTGGCAACAGCTAGTATATTAAGACATAGGATACTTTTCATCCCGGTAGAAGGTTCCCGTGGGATAATTTCCGACATACACGCGGGCAACAGCTAGTATATTAAGACATAGGATACTTTTCATCCCGGTAGAAGGTTCCCGTGGGATAATTTCCGACATACACGCGGGCGAAGCCGCTGGCAACAGCTAGTATATTAAGACATAGGATACTTTCATCCCGGTAGAAGGTTCCCGTGGGATAATTTCCGACATACACGCTGGCAACAGCTAGTATATTAAGACATAGGATACTTTCATCCCGGTAGAAGGTTCCCGTGGGATAATTTCCGACATACACGCTGGCAACAGCTAGTATATTAAGACATAGGATACTTTTCATCCCGGTAGAAGGTTCCCGTGGGATAATTTCCGACATACACGCTGGCAACAGCTAGTATATTAAGACATAGGATACTTTTCATCCCGGTAGAAGGTTCCCGTGGGATAATTTCCGACATACACGCTGGCAACAGCTAGTATATTAAGACATAGGATACTTTCATCCCGGTAGAAGGTTCCCGTGGGATAATTTCCGACATACACGCTGGCAACAGCTAGTATATTAAGACATAGGATACTTTCATCCCGGTAGAAGGTTCCCGTGGGATAATTTCCGACATACACGCTGGCAACAGCTAGTATATTAAGACATAGGATACTTTTCATCCCGGTAGAAGGTTCCCGTGGGATAATTTCCGACATACACGCTGGCAACAGCTAGTATATTAAGACATAGGATACTTTCATCCCGGTAGAAGGTTCCCGTGGGATAATTTCCGACATACACGCTGGCAACAGCTAGTATATTAAGACATAGGATACTTTCATCCCACTAGAAGGTTCCCGTGGGATAATTTCCGACATACACGCGGGCAACAGCTAGTATATTAAGACATAGGATACTTTTCATCCCGGTAGAAGGTTCCCGTGGGATAATTTCCGACATACACGCGGGCGAAGCCGCTGGCAACAGCTAGTATATTAAGACATAGGATACTTTCATCCCGGTAGAAGGTTCCCGTGGGATAATTTCCGACATACACGCTGGCAACAGCTAGTATATTAAGACATAGGATACTTTCATCCCGGTAGAAGGTTCCCGTAGGATAATTTCCGACATACACGCTGGCAACAGCTAGTATATTAAGACATAGGATACTTTCATCCCGGTAGAAGGTTCCAGTGGGATAATTTCCGACATACACGCGGGCAACAGCTAGTATATTAAGACATAGGATACTTTCATCCCACTAGAAGGTTCCCGTGGGATAATTTCCGACATACACGCTGGCAACAGCTAGTATATTAAGACATAGGATACTTTCATCCCGGTAGAAGGTTCCAGTGGGATAATTTCCGACATACACGCGGGCAACAGCTAGTATATTTAGACATAGGAAACTTTTCATCCCGGTAGAAGGTTCCCGTGGGATAATTTCCGACATACACGCGGGCGAAGCCGCTGGCAACAGCTAGTATATTAAGACATAGGATACTTTCATCCCGGTAGAAGGTTCCCGTGGGATAATTTCCGACATACACGCTGGCAACAGCTAGTATATTAAGAAATAGGATACTTTCATCCCGGTAGAAGGTTCCCGTAGGATAATTTCCGACATACACGCTGGCAACAGCTAGTATATTAAGACATAGGATACTTTCATCCCGTAGAAGGTTCCCGTAGGATAATTTCCGACATACACGCTGGCAACAGCTAGTATATTAAGACATAGGATACTTTCATCCCGGTAGAAGGTTCCAGTGGGATAATTTCCGACATACACGCGGGCAACAGCTAGTATATTAAGACATAGGATACTTTTCATCCCGGTAGAAGGTTCCCGTGGGATAATTTCCGACATACACGCGGGCGAAGCCGCTGGCAACAGCTAGTATATTAAGACATAGGATACTTTCATCCCGGTAGAAGGTTCCCGTGGGATAATTTCCGACATACACGCTGGCAACAGCGAGTATATTAAGACATAGGATACTTTCATCCCGGTAGAAGGTTCCAGTGGGATAATTTCCGACATACACGCTGGCAACAGCTAGTATATTAAGACATAGGATACTTTCATCCCGGTAGAAGGTTCCAGTGGGATAATTTCCGACATACACGCGGGCAACAGCTAGTATATTAAGACATAGGATACTTTCATCCCGGTAGAAGGTTCCAGTGGGATAATTTCCGACATACACGCGGGCAACAGCTAGTATATTAAGACATAGGATACTTTTCATCCCGGTAGAAGGTTCCCGTGGGATAATTTCCGACATACACGCTGGCAACAGCTAGTATAATAAGACAAAGGATAGTTTCATCCTGGTAGAAGGTTCCCGTGGGATAATTTCCGACATACACGCTGGCAACAGCTAGTATATTAAGACATAGGATACTTTCATCCCGGTAGAAGGTTTCCGTGGGATAATTTCCGACATACAAGCTGGCAACAGCTAGTATATTAAGACATAGGATACTTTCATCCCGGTAGAAGGTTCCCGTGGGATAATTTCCGACATACACGCTGGCAACAGCTAGTATATTAAGACATAGGATACTTTCATCCCGGTAGAAGGTTCCCGTGGGATAATTTCCGACATACACGCGGGCAACAGCTAGTATATTAAGACATAGGATACCTTTCATCCCGGTAGAAGGTTCCCGTGGGATAATTTCCGACATACACGCGGGCGAAGCCGCTGGCAACAGCTAGTATATTAAGACATAGGATACTTTCATCCCGGTAGAAGGTTCCCGTGGGTTAATTTCCGACATACACGCTGGCAACAGCTAGTATATTAAGACATAGGATACTTTCATCCCGGTAGAAGGTTCCAGTGGGATAATTTCCGACATACACGCGGGCAACAGCTAGTATATTAAGACATAGGATACTTTTCATCCCGGTAGAAGGTTCCCGTGGGATAATTTCCGACATACACGCGGGCGAAGCCGCTGGCAACAGCTAGTATATTAAGACATAGGATACTTTCATCCCGGTAGAAGGTTCCAGTGGGATAATTTCCGACATACACGCGGGCAACAGCTAGTATATTAAGACATAGGATACTTTTCATCCCGGTAGAAGGTTCCCGTGGGATAATTTCCGACATACACGCTGGCAACAGCTAGTATAATAAGACATAGGATAGTTTCATCCCGGTAGAAGGTTCCCGTGGGATAATTTCCGACATACACGCTGGCAACAGCTAGTATATTAAGACATAGGATACTTTCATCCCGGTAGAAGGTTTCCGTGGGATAATTTCCGACATACAAGCTGGCAACAGCTAGTATATTAAGACATAGGATACTTTCGTCCCGGTAGAAGGTTCCCTTGGGATAATTTCCGACATACACGCTGGCAACAGCTAGTATATTAAGACATAGGATACTTTCATCCCGGTAGAAGGTTCCCGTGGGATAATTTCCGACATACACGCGGGCAACAGCTAGTATATTAAGACATAGGATACCTTTCATCCCGGTAGAAGGTTCCCGTGGGATAATTTCCGACATACACGCTGGCAACAGCTAGTATATTAAGACATAGGATACTTTCATCCCGGTAGAAGGTTCCTGTAGGATAATTTCCGACATACACGCTGGCAACAGCTAGTATATTAAGACATAGGATACTTTTCATCCCGGTAGAAGGTTCCCGTGGGATAATTTCCGACATACACGCTGGCAACAGCTAGTATATTAAGACATAGGATACTTTTCATCCCGGTAGAAGGTTCCCGTGGGATAATTTCCGACATACACGCGGGCGAAGCCGCTGGCAACAGCTAGTATATTAAGACATAGGATACTTTCATCCCGGTAGAAGGTTCCCGTAGGATAATTTCCGACATACACGCTGGCAACAGCTAGTATATTAAGACATAGGATACTTTCATCCCGGTAGAAGGTTCCCGTGGGATAATTTCCGACATACAAGCTGGCAACAGCTAGTATATTAAGACATAGGATACTTTTCATCCCGGTAGAAGGTTCCCGTGGGATAATTTCCGACATACACGCGGGCGAAGCCGCTGGCAACAGCTAGTATATTAAGACATAGGATACTTTCATCCCGGTAGAAGGTTCCCGTGGGATAATTTCCGACATACACGCTGGCAACAGCGAGTATATTAAGACATAGGATACTTTCATCCCGGTAGAAGGTTCCAGTGGGATAATTTCCGACATACACGCTGGCAACAGCTAGTATATTAAGACATAGGATACTTTCATCCCGGTAGAAGGTTCCAGTGGGATAATTTCCGACATACACGCGGGCAACAGCTAGTATATTAAGACATAGGATACTTTCATCCCGGTAGAAGGTTCCAGTGGGATAATTTCCGACATACACGCGGGCAACAGCTAGTATATTAAGACATAGGATACTTTTCATCCCGGTAGAAGGTTCCCGTGGGATAATTTCCGACATACACGCTGGCAACAGCTAGTATAATAAGACAAAGGATAGTTTCATCCTGGTAGAAGGTTCCCGTGGGATAATTTCCGACATACACGCTGGCAACAGCTAGTATATTAAGACATAGGATACTTTCATCCCGGTAGAAGGTTTCCGTGGGATAATTTCCGACATACAAGCTGGCAACAGCTAGTATATTAAGACATAGGATACTTTCATCCCGGTAGAAGGTTCCCGTGGGATAATTTCCGACATACACGCTGGCAACAGCTAGTATATTAAGACATAGGATACTTTCATCCCGGTAGAAGGTTCCCGTGGGATAATTTCCGACATACACGCGGGCAACAGCTAGTATATTAAGACATAGGATACCTTTCATCCCGGTAGAAGGTTCCCGTGGGATAATTTCCGACATACACGCGGGCGAAGCCGCTGGCAACAGCTAGTATATTAAGACATAGGATACTTTCATCCCGGTAGAAGGTTCCCGTGGGTTAATTTCCGACATACACGCTGGCAACAGCTAGTATATTAAGACATAGGATACTTTCATCCCGGTAGAAGGTTCCAGTGGGATAATTTCCGACATACACGCGGGCAACAGCTAGTATATTAAGACATAGGATACTTTTCATCCCGGTAGAAGGTTCCCGTGGGATAATTTCCGACATACACGCGGGCGAAGCCGCTGGCAACAGCTAGTATATTAAGACATAGGATACTTTCATCCCGGTAGAAGGTTCCAGTGGGATAATTTCCGACATACACGCGGGCAACAGCTAGTATATTAAGACATAGGATACTTTTCATCCCGGTAGAAGGTTCCCGTGGGATAATTTCCGACATACACGCTGGCAACAGCTAGTATAATAAGACATAGGATAGTTTCATCCCGGTAGAAGGTTCCCGTGGGATAATTTCCGACATACACGCTGGCAACAGCTAGTATATTAAGACATAGGATACTTTCATCCCGGTAGAAGGTTTCCGTGGGATAATTTCCGACATACAAGCTGGCAACAGCTAGTATATTAAGACATAGGATACTTTCGTCCCGGTAGAAGGTTCCCTTGGGATAATTTCCGACATACACGCTGGCAACAGCTAGTATATTAAGACATAGGATACTTTCATCCCGGTAGAAGGTTCCCGTGGGATAATTTCCGACATACACGCGGGCAACAGCTAGTATATTAAGACATAGGATACCTTTCATCCCGGTAGAAGGTTCCCGTGGGATAATTTCCGACATACACGCTGGCAACAGCTAGTATATTAAGACATAGGATACTTTCATCCCGGTAGAAGGTTCCTGTAGGATAATTTCCGACATACACGCTGGCAACAGCTAGTATATTAAGACATAGGATACTTTTCATCCCGGTAGAAGGTTCCCGTGGGATAATTTCCGACATACACGCTGGCAACAGCTAGTATATTAAGACATAGGATACTTTTCATCCCGGTAGAAGGTTCCCGTGGGATAATTTCCGACATACACGCGGGCGAAGCCGCTGGCAACAGCTAGTATATTAAGACATAGGATACTTTCATCCCGGTAGAAGGTTCCCGTAGGATAATTTCCGACATACACGCTGGCAACAGCTAGTATATTAAGACATAGGATACTTTCATCCCGGTAGAAGGTTCCCGTGGGATAATTTCCGACATACAAGCTGGCAACAGCTAGTATATTAAGAAATAGGATACTTTCATCCCGGTAGAAGGTTCCCGTAGGATAATTTCCGACATACACGCTGGCAACAGCTAGTATATTAAGACATAGGATACTTTCATCCCGTAGAAGGTTCCCGTAGGATAATTTCCGACATACACGCTGGCAACAGCTAGTATATTAAGACATAGGATACTTTCATCCCGGTAGAAGGTTCCAGTGGGATAATTTCCGACATACACGCGGGCAACAGCTAGTATATTAAGACATAGGATACTTTTCATCCCGGTAGAAGGTTCCCGTGGGATAATTTCCGACATACACGCGGGCGAAGCCGCTGGCAACAGCTAGTATATTAAGACATAGGATACTTTCATCCCGGTAGAAGGTTCCCGTGGGATAATTTCCGACATACACGCTGGCAACAGCGAGTATATTAAGACATAGGATACTTTCATCCCGGTAGAAGGTTCCCGTGGGATAATTTCCGACATACACGCTGGCAACAGCTAGTATATTAAGACATAGGATACTTTCATCCCGGTAGAAGGTTCCCGTAGGATAATTTCCGACATACACGCTGGCAACAGCTAGTATATTAAGACATAGGATACTTTCATCCCGGTAGAAGGTTCCAGTGGGATAATTTCCGACATACACGCGGGCAACAGCTAGTATATTAAGACATAGGATACTTTCATCCCACTAGAAGGTTCCCGTGGGATAATTTCCGACATACACGCTGGCAACAGCTAGTATATTAAGACATAGGATACTTTCATCCCGGTAGAAGGTTCCAGTGGGATAATTTCCGACATACACGCGGGCAACAGCTAGTATATTAAGACATAGGAAACTTTTCATCCCGGTAGAAGGTTCCCGTGGGATAATTTCCGACATACACGCGGGCGAAGCCGCTGGCAACAGCTAGTATATTAAGACATAGGATACTTTCATCCCGGTAGAAGGTTCCCGTGGGATAATTTCCGACATACACGCTGGCAACAGCTAGTATATTAAGAAATAGGATACTTTCATCCCGGTAGAAGGTTCCCGTAGGATAATTTCCGACATACACGCTGGCAACAGCTAGTATATTAAGACATAGGATACTTTCATCCCGTAGAAGGTTCCCGTAGGATAATTTCCGACATACACGCTGGCAACAGCTAGTATATTAAGACATAGGATACTTTCATCCCGGTAGAAGGTTCCCGTGGGATAATTTCCGACATACAAGCTGGCAACAGCTAGTATATTAAGACATAGGATACTTTTCATCCCGGTAGAAGGTTCCCGTGGGATAATTTCCGACATACACGCGGGCGAAGCCGCTGGCGACAGCTAGTATATTAAGACATAGGATACTTTCATCCCGGTAGAAGGTTCCCCTGGGATAATTTCCGACATACACGCTGGCAACAGCTAGTATATTAAGACATAGGATACTTTCATCCCGGTAGAAGGTTCCAGTGGGATAATTTCCGACATACACGCGGGCAACAGCTAGTATATTAAGACATAGGATACTTTTCATCCCGGTAGAAGGTTCCCGTGGGATAATTTCCGACATACACGCGGGCGAAGCCGCTGGCAACAGCTAGTATATTAAGACATAGGATACTTTTCATCCCGGTAGAAGGTTCCCGTGGGATAATTTCCGACATACACGCTGGCAACAGCTATTATAATAAGACATAGGATAGTTTCATCCCGGTAGAAGGTTCCCGTAGGATAATTTCCGACATACACGCTGGCAACAGCTAGTATATTAAGACATAGGATACTTTCATCCCGGTACAAGGTTCCCGTGGGATAATTTCCGACATACACGCTGGCAACAGCTAGTATATTAAGACATAGGATACTTTCATCCCACTAGAAGGTTCCCGTGGGATAATTTCCGACATACACGCGGGCAACAGCTAGTATATTAAGACATAGGATACTTTTCATCCCGGTAGAAGGTTCCCGTGGGATAATTTCCGACATACACGCGGGCGAAGCCGCTGGCAACAGCTAGTATATTAAGACATAGGATACTTTCATCCCGGTACAAGGTTCCCGTGGGATAATTTCCGACATACACGCTGGCAACAGCTAGTATATTAAGACATAGGATACTTTCATCACGGTAGAAGGTTCCCGTGGGATAATTTCCGACATACACGCTGGCAACAGCTAGTATAATAAGACAAAGGATAGTTTCATCCTGGTAGAAGGTTCCCGTGGGATAATTTCCGACATACACGCTGGCAACAGCTAGTATATTAAGACATAGGATACTTTCATCCCGGTAGAAGGTTTCCGTGGGATAATTTCCGACATACAAGCTGGCAACAGCTAGTATATTAAGACATAGGATACTTTCATCCCGGTAGAAGGTTCCCGTGGGATAATTTCCGACATACACGCTGGCAACAGCTAGTATATTAAGACATAGGATACTTTCATCCCGGTAGAAGGTTCCCGTGGGATAATTTCCGACATACACGCGGGCAACAGCTAGTATATTAAGACATAGGATACCTTTCATCCCGGTAGAAGGTTCCCGTGGGATAATTTCCGACATACACGCGGGCGAAGCCGCTGGCAACAGCTAGTATATTAAGACATAGGATACTTTCATCCCGGTAGAAGGTTCCCGTGGGTTAATTTCCGACATACACGCTGGCAACAGCTAGTATATTAAGACATAGGATACTTTCATCCCGGTAGAAGGTTCCAGTGGGATAATTTCCGACATACACGCGGGCAACAGCTAGTATATTAAGACATAGGATACTTTTCATCCCGGTAGAAGGTTCCCGTGGGATAATTTCCGACATACACGCGGGCGAAGCCGCTGGCAACAGCTAGTATATTAAGACATAGGATACTTTCATCCCGGTAGAAGGTTCCAGTGGGATAATTTCCGACATACACGCGGGCAACAGCTAGTATATTAAGACATAGGATACTTTTCATCCCGGTAGAAGGTTCCCGTGGGATAATTTCCGACATACACGCTGGCAACAGCTAGTATAATAAGACATAGGATAGTTTCATCCCGGTAGAAGGTTCCCGTGGGATAATTTCCGACATACACGCTGGCAACAGCTAGTATATTAAGACATAGGATACTTTCATCCCGGTAGAAGGTTTCCGTGGGATAATTTCCGACATACAAGCTGGCAACAGCTAGTATATTAAGACATAGGATACTTTCGTCCCGGTAGAAGGTTCCCTTGGGATAATTTCCGACATACACGCTGGCAACAGCTAGTATATTAAGACATAGGATACTTTCATCCCGGTAGAAGGTTCCCGTGGGATAATTTCCGACATACACGCGGGCAACAGCTAGTATATTAAGACATAGGATACCTTTCATCCCGGTAGAAGGTTCCCGTGGGATAATTTCCGACATACACGCTGGCAACAGCTAGTATATTAAGACATAGGATACTTTCATCCCGGTAGAAGGTTCCTGTAGGATAATTTCCGACATACACGCTGGCAACAGCTAGTATATTAAGACATAGGATACTTTTCATCCCGGTAGAAGGTTCCCGTGGGATAATTTCCGACATACACGCTGGCAACAGCTAGTATATTAAGACATAGGATACTTTTCATCCCGGTAGAAGGTTCCCGTGGGATAATTTCCGACATACACGCGGGCGAAGCCGCTGGCAACAGCTAGTATATTAAGACATAGGATACTTTCATCCCGGTAGAAGGTTCCCGTAGGATAATTTCCGACATACACGCTGGCAACAGCTAGTATATTAAGACATAGGATACTTTCATCCCGGTAGAAGGTTCCCGTGGGATAATTTCCGACATACAAGCTGGCAACAGCTAGTATATTAAGAAATAGGATACTTTCATCCCGGTAGAAGGTTCCCGTAGGATAATTTCCGACATACACGCTGGCAACAGCTAGTATATTAAGACATAGGATACTTTCATCCCGTAGAAGGTTCCCGTAGGATAATTTCCGACATACACGCTGGCAACAGCTAGTATATTAAGACATAGGATACTTTCATCCCGGTAGAAGGTTCCAGTGGGATAATTTCCGACATACACGCGGGCAACAGCTAGTATATTAAGACATAGGATACTTTTCATCCCGGTAGAAGGTTCCCGTGGGATAATTTCCGACATACACGCGGGCGAAGCCGCTGGCAACAGCTAGTATATTAAGACATAGGATACTTTCATCCCGGTAGAAGGTTCCCGTGGGATAATTTCCGACATACACGCTGGCAACAGCGAGTATATTAAGACATAGGATACTTTCATCCCGGTAGAAGGTTCCCGTGGGATAATTTCCGACATACACGCTGGCAACAGCTAGTATATTAAGACATAGGATACTTTCATCCCGGTAGAAGGTTCCCGTAGGATAATTTCCGACATACACGCTGGCAACAGCTAGTATATTAAGACATAGGATACTTTCATCCCGGTAGAAGGTTCCAGTGGGATAATTTCCGACATACACGCGGGCAACAGCTAGTATATTAAGACATAGGATACTTTCATCCCACTAGAAGGTTCCCGTGGGATAATTTCCGACATACACGCTGGCAACAGCTAGTATATTAAGACATAGGATACTTTCATCCCGGTAGAAGGTTCCAGTGGGATAATTTCCGACATACACGCGGGCAACAGCTAGTATATTAAGACATAGGAAACTTTTCATCCCGGTAGAAGGTTCCCGTGGGATAATTTCCGACATACACGCGGGCGAAGCCGCTGGCAACAGCTAGTATATTAAGACATAGGATACTTTCATCCCGGTAGAAGGTTCCCGTGGGATAATTTCCGACATACACGCTGGCAACAGCTAGTATATTAAGAAATAGGATACTTTCATCCCGGTAGAAGGTTCCCGTAGGATAATTTCCGACATACACGCTGGCAACAGCTAGTATATTAAGACATAGGATACTTTCATCCCGTAGAAGGTTCCCGTAGGATAATTTCCGACATACACGCTGGCAACAGCTAGTATATTAAGACATAGGATACTTTCATCCCGGTAGAAGGTTCCCGTGGGATAATTTCCGACATACAAGCTGGCAACAGCTAGTATATTAAGACATAGGATACTTTTCATCCCGGTAGAAGGTTCCCGTGGGATAATTTCCGACATACACGCGGGCGAAGCCGCTGGCGACAGCTAGTATATTAAGACATAGGATACTTTCATCCCGGTAGAAGGTTCCCCTGGGATAATTTCCGACATACACGCTGGCAACAGCTAGTATATTAAGACATAGGATACTTTCATCCCGGTAGAAGGTTCCAGTGGGATAATTTCCGACATACACGCGGGCAACAGCTAGTATATTAAGACATAGGATACTTTTCATCCCGGTAGAAGGTTCCCGTGGGATAATTTCCGACATACACGCGGGCGAAGCCGCTGGCAACAGCTAGTATATTAAGACATAGGATACTTTTCATCCCGGTAGAAGGTTCCCGTGGGATAATTTCCGACATACACGCTGGCAACAGCTATTATAATAAGACATAGGATAGTTTCATCCCGGTAGAAGGTTCCCGTAGGATAATTTCCGACATACACGCTGGCAACAGCTAGTATATTAAGACATAGGATACTTTCATCCCGGTACAAGGTTCCCGTGGGATAATTTCCGACATACACGCTGGCAACAGCTAGTATATTAAGACATAGGATACTTTCATCCCACTAGAAGGTTCCCGTGGGATAATTTCCGACATACACGCGGGCAACAGCTAGTATATTAAGACATAGGATACTTTTCATCCCGGTAGAAGGTTCCCGTGGGATAATTTCCGACATACACGCGGGCGAAGCCGCTGGCAACAGCTAGTATATTAAGACATAGGATACTTTCATCCCGGTACAAGGTTCCCGTGGGATAATTTCCGACATACACGCTGGCAACAGCTAGTATATTAAGACATAGGATACTTTCATCACGGTAGAAGGTTCCCGTGGGATAATTTCCGACATACACGCTGGCAACAGCTAGTATATTAAGACATAGGATACTTTCATCACGGTAGAAGGTTCCAGTGGGATAATTTCCGACATACACGCGGGCGAAGCCGCTGGCAACAGCTAGTATATTAAGACATAGGATACTTTTCATCCCGGTAGAAGGTTCCCGTGGGATAATTTCCGACATACACGCGGGCAACAGCTAGTATATTAAGACATAGGATACTTTTCATCCCGGTAGAAGGTTCCCGTGGGATAATTTCCGACATACACGCGGGCGAAGCCGCTGGCAACAGCTAGTATATTAAGACATAGGATACTTTCATCCCAGTAGAAGGTTCCCGTGGGATAATTTACGACATACACGCTGGCAACAGCTAGTATATTAAGACATAGGATACTTTGATCCCGGTAGAAGGTTCCCGTGGGATAATTTCCGACATACACGCTGGCAACAGCTAGTATATTAAGACATAGGATACTTTCATCCCGGTAGAAGGTTCCAGTGGGATAATTTCCGACATACACGCGGGCAACAGCTAGTATATTAAGACATAGGATACTTTTCATCCCGGTAGAAGGTTCCCGTGGGATAATTTCCGACATACACGCGGGCGAAGCCGCTGGCGACAGCTAGTATATTAAGACATAGGATACTTTCATCCCGGTAGAAGGTTCCCCTGGGATAATTTCCGACATACACGCTGGCAACAGCTAGTATATTAAGACATAGGATACTTTCATCCCGGTAGAAGGTTCCAGTGGGATAATTTCCGACATACACGCGGGCAACAGCTAGTATATTAAGACATAGGATACTTTTCATCCCGGTAGAAGGTTCCCGTGGGATAATTTCCGACATACACGCGGGCGAAGCCGCTGGCAACAGCTAGTATATTAAGACATAGGATACTTTTCATCCCGGTAGAAGGTTCCCGTGGGATAATTTCCGACATACACGCTGGCAACAGCTATTATAATAAGACATAGGATAGTTTCATCCCGGTAGAAGGTTCCCGTAGGATAATTTCCGACATACACGCTGGCAACAGCTAGTATATTAAGACATAGGATACTTTCATCCCGGTACAAGGTTCCCGTGGGATAATTTCCGACATACACGCTGGCAACAGCTAGTATATTAAGACATAGGATACTTTCATCCCGGTACAAGGTTCCCGTGGGATAATTTCCGACATACACGCTGGCAACAGCTAGTATATTAAGACATAGGATACTTTCATCACGGTAGAAGGTTCCCGTGGGATAATTTCCGACATACACGCTGGCAACAGCTAGTATATTAAGACATAGGATACATTCATCACGGTAGAAGGTTCCAGTGGGATAATTTCCGACATACACGCGGGCGAAGCCGCTGGCAACAGCTAGTATATTAAGACATAGGATACTTTTCATCCCGGTAGAAGGTTCCCGTGGGATAATTTCCGACATACACGCGGGCAACAGCTAGTATATTAAGACATAGGATACTTTTCATCCCGGTAGAAGGTTCCCGTGGGATAATTTCCGACATACACGCGGGCGAAGCCGCTGGCAACAGCTAGTATATTAAGACATAGGATACTTTCATCCCGGTAGAAGGTTCCCGTGGGATAATTTCCGACATACACGCTGGCAACAGCTAGTATATTAAGACATAGGATACTTTCATCCCGGTAGAAGGTTCCCGTGGGATAATTTCCGACATACACGCTGGCAACAGCTAGTATATTAAGACATAGGATACTTTTCATCCCGGTAGAAGGTTCCCGTGGGATAATTTCCGACATACACGCTGGCAACAGCTAGTATATTAAGACATAGGATACTTTTCATCCCGGTAGAAGGTTCCCGTGGGATAATTTCCGACATACACGCTGGCAACAGCTAGTATATTAAGACATAGGATACTTTCATCCCGGTAGAAGGTTCCCGTGGGATAATTTCCGACATACACGCTGGCAACAGCTAGTATATTAAGACATAGGATACTTTCATCCCGGTAGAAGGTTCCCGTGGGATAATTTCCGACATACACGCTGGCAACAGCTAGTATATTAAGACATAGGATACTTTTCATCCCGGTAGAAGGTTCCCGTGGGATAATTTCCGACATACACGCTGGCAACAGCTAGTATATTAAGACATAGGATACTTTCATCCCGGTAGAAGGTTCCCGTGGGATAATTTCCGACATACACGCTGGCAACAGCTAGTATATTAAGACATAGGATACTTTCATCCCACTAGAAGGTTCCCGTGGGATAATTTCCGACATACACGCGGGCAACAGCTAGTATATTAAGACATAGGATACTTTTCATCCCGGTAGAAGGTTCCCGTGGGATAATTTCCGACATACACGCGGGCGAAGCCGCTGGCAACAGCTAGTATATTAAGACATAGGATACTTTCATCCCGGTAGAAGGTTCCCGTGGGATAATTTCCGACATACACGCTGGCAACAGCTAGTATATTAAGACATAGGATACTTTCATCCCGGTAGAAGGTTCCCGTAGGATAATTTCCGACATACACGCTGGCAACAGCTAGTATATTAAGACATAGGATACTTTCATCCCGGTAGAAGGTTCCAGTGGGATAATTTCCGACATACACGCGGGCAACAGCTAGTATATTAAGACATAGGATACTTTCATCCCACTAGAAGGTTCCCGTGGGATAATTTCCGACATACACGCTGGCAACAGCTAGTATATTAAGACATAGGATACTTTCATCCCGGTAGAAGGTTCCAGTGGGATAATTTCCGACATACACGCGGGCAACAGCTAGTATATTAAGACATAGGAAACTTTTCATCCCGGTAGAAGGTTCCCGTGGGATAATTTCCGACATACACGCGGGCGAAGCCGCTGGCAACAGCTAGTATATTAAGACATAGGATACTTTCATCCCGGTAGAAGGTTCCCGTGGGATAATTTCCGACATACACGCTGGCAACAGCTAGTATATTAAGAAATAGGATACTTTCATCCCGGTAGAAGGTTCCCGTAGGATAATTTCCGACATACACGCTGGCAACAGCTAGTATATTAAGACATAGGATACTTTCATCCCGTAGAAGGTTCCCGTAGGATAATTTCCGACATACACGCTGGCAACAGCTAGTATATTAAGACATAGGATACTTTCATCCCGGTAGAAGGTTCCAGTGGGATAATTTCCGACATACACGCGGGCAACAGCTAGTATATTAAGACATAGGATACTTTTCATCCCGGTAGAAGGTTCCCGTGGGATAATTTCCGACATACACGCGGGCGAAGCCGCTGGCAACAGCTAGTATATTAAGACATAGGATACTTTCATCCCGGTAGAAGGTTCCCGTGGGATAATTTCCGACATACACGCTGGCAACAGCGAGTATATTAAGACATAGGATACTTTCATCCCGGTAGAAGGTTCCAGTGGGATAATTTCCGACATACACGCTGGCAACAGCTAGTATATTAAGACATAGGATACTTTCATCCCGGTAGAAGGTTCCAGTGGGATAATTTCCGACATACACGCGGGCAACAGCTAGTATATTAAGACATAGGATACTTTCATCCCGGTAGAAGGTTCCAGTGGGATAATTTCCGACATACACGCGGGCAACAGCTAGTATATTAAGACATAGGATACTTTTCATCCCGGTAGAAGGTTCCCGTGGGATAATTTCCGACATACACGCTGGCAACAGCTAGTATAATAAGACAAAGGATAGTTTCATCCTGGTAGAAGGTTCCCGTGGGATAATTTCCGACATACACGCTGGCAACAGCTAGTATATTAAGACATAGGATACTTTCATCCCGGTAGAAGGTTTCCGTGGGATAATTTCCGACATACAAGCTGGCAACAGCTAGTATATTAAGACATAGGATACTTTCATCCCGGTAGAAGGTTCCCGTGGGATAATTTCCGACATACACGCTGGCAACAGCTAGTATATTAAGACATAGGATACTTTCATCCCGGTAGAAGGTTCCCGTGGGATAATTTCCGACATACACGCGGGCAACAGCTAGTATATTAAGACATAGGATACCTTTCATCCCGGTAGAAGGTTCCCGTGGGATAATTTCCGACATACACGCGGGCGAAGCCGCTGGCAACAGCTAGTATATTAAGACATAGGATACTTTCATCCCGGTAGAAGGTTCCCGTGGGTTAATTTCCGACATACACGCTGGCAACAGCTAGTATATTAAGACATAGGATACTTTCATCCCGGTAGAAGGTTCCAGTGGGATAATTTCCGACATACACGCGGGCAACAGCTAGTATATTAAGACATAGGATACTTTTCATCCCGGTAGAAGGTTCCCGTGGGATAATTTCCGACATACACGCGGGCGAAGCCGCTGGCAACAGCTAGTATATTAAGACATAGGATACTTTCATCCCGGTAGAAGGTTCCAGTGGGATAATTTCCGACATACACGCGGGCAACAGCTAGTATATTAAGACATAGGATACTTTTCATCCCGGTAGAAGGTTCCCGTGGGATAATTTCCGACATACACGCTGGCAACAGCTAGTATAATAAGACATAGGATAGTTTCATCCCGGTAGAAGGTTCCCGTGGGATAATTTCCGACATACACGCTGGCAACAGCTAGTATATTAAGACATAGGATACTTTCATCCCGGTAGAAGGTTTCCGTGGGATAATTTCCGACATACAAGCTGGCAACAGCTAGTATATTAAGACATAGGATACTTTCGTCCCGGTAGAAGGTTCCCTTGGGATAATTTCCGACATACACGCTGGCAACAGCTAGTATATTAAGACATAGGATACTTTCATCCCGGTAGAAGGTTCCCGTGGGATAATTTCCGACATACACGCGGGCAACAGCTAGTATATTAAGACATAGGATACCTTTCATCCCGGTAGAAGGTTCCCGTGGGATAATTTCCGACATACACGCTGGCAACAGCTAGTATATTAAGACATAGGATACTTTCATCCCGGTAGAAGGTTCCTGTAGGATAATTTCCGACATACACGCTGGCAACAGCTAGTATATTAAGACATAGGATACTTTTCATCCCGGTAGAAGGTTCCCGTGGGATAATTTCCGACATACACGCTGGCAACAGCTAGTATATTAAGACATAGGATACTTTTCATCCCGGTAGAAGGTTCCCGTGGGATAATTTCCGACATACACGCGGGCGAAGCCGCTGGCAACAGCTAGTATATTAAGACATAGGATACTTTCATCCCGGTAGAAGGTTCCCGTAGGATAATTTCCGACATACACGCTGGCAACAGCTAGTATATTAAGACATAGGATACTTTCATCCCGGTAGAAGGTTCCCGTGGGATAATTTCCGACATACAAGCTGGCAACAGCTAGTATATTAAGACATAGGATACTTTTCATCCCGGTAGAAGGTTCCCGTGGGATAATTTCCGACATACACGCGGGCGAAGCCGCTGGCAACAGCTAGTATATTAAGACATAGGATACTTTCATCCCGGTAGAAGGTTCCCGTGGGATAATTTCCGACATACACGCTGGCAACAGCGAGTATATTAAGACATAGGATACTTTCATCCCGGTAGAAGGTTCCAGTGGGATAATTTCCGACATACACGCTGGCAACAGCTAGTATATTAAGACATAGGATACTTTCATCCCGGTAGAAGGTTCCAGTGGGATAATTTCCGACATACACGCGGGCAACAGCTAGTATATTAAGACATAGGATACTTTCATCCCGGTAGAAGGTTCCAGTGGGATAATTTCCGACATACACGCGGGCAACAGCTAGTATATTAAGACATAGGATACTTTTCATCCCGGTAGAAGGTTCCCGTGGGATAATTTCCGACATACACGCTGGCAACAGCTAGTATAATAAGACAAAGGATAGTTTCATCCTGGTAGAAGGTTCCCGTGGGATAATTTCCGACATACACGCTGGCAACAGCTAGTATATTAAGACATAGGATACTTTCATCCCGGTAGAAGGTTTCCGTGGGATAATTTCCGACATACAAGCTGGCAACAGCTAGTATATTAAGACATAGGATACTTTCATCCCGGTAGAAGGTTCCCGTGGGATAATTTCCGACATACACGCTGGCAACAGCTAGTATATTAAGACATAGGATACTTTCATCCCGGTAGAAGGTTCCCGTGGGATAATTTCCGACATACACGCGGGCAACAGCTAGTATATTAAGACATAGGATACCTTTCATCCCGGTAGAAGGTTCCCGTGGGATAATTTCCGACATACACGCGGGCGAAGCCGCTGGCAACAGCTAGTATATTAAGACATAGGATACTTTCATCCCGGTAGAAGGTTCCCGTGGGTTAATTTCCGACATACACGCTGGCAACAGCTAGTATATTAAGACATAGGATACTTTCATCCCGGTAGAAGGTTCCAGTGGGATAATTTCCGACATACACGCGGGCAACAGCTAGTATATTAAGACATAGGATACTTTTCATCCCGGTAGAAGGTTCCCGTGGGATAATTTCCGACATACACGCGGGCGAAGCCGCTGGCAACAGCTAGTATATTAAGACATAGGATACTTTCATCCCGGTAGAAGGTTCCAGTGGGATAATTTCCGACATACACGCGGGCAACAGCTAGTATATTAAGACATAGGATACTTTTCATCCCGGTAGAAGGTTCCCGTGGGATAATTTCCGACATACACGCTGGCAACAGCTAGTATAATAAGACATAGGATAGTTTCATCCCGGTAGAAGGTTCCCGTGGGATAATTTCCGACATACACGCTGGCAACAGCTAGTATATTAAGACATAGGATACTTTCATCCCGGTAGAAGGTTTCCGTGGGATAATTTCCGACATACAAGCTGGCAACAGCTAGTATATTAAGACATAGGATACTTTCGTCCCGGTAGAAGGTTCCCTTGGGATAATTTCCGACATACACGCTGGCAACAGCTAGTATATTAAGACATAGGATACTTTCATCCCGGTAGAAGGTTCCCGTGGGATAATTTCCGACATACACGCGGGCAACAGCTAGTATATTAAGACATAGGATACCTTTCATCCCGGTAGAAGGTTCCCGTGGGATAATTTCCGACATACACGCTGGCAACAGCTAGTATATTAAGACATAGGATACTTTCATCCCGGTAGAAGGTTCCTGTAGGATAATTTCCGACATACACGCTGGCAACAGCTAGTATATTAAGACATAGGATACTTTTCATCCCGGTAGAAGGTTCCCGTGGGATAATTTCCGACATACACGCTGGCAACAGCTAGTATATTAAGACATAGGATACTTTTCATCCCGGTAGAAGGTTCCCGTGGGATAATTTCCGACATACACGCGGGCGAAGCCGCTGGCAACAGCTAGTATATTAAGACATAGGATACTTTCATCCCGGTAGAAGGTTCCCGTAGGATAATTTCCGACATACACGCTGGCAACAGCTAGTATATTAAGACATAGGATACTTTCATCCCGGTAGAAGGTTCCCGTGGGATAATTTCCGACATACAAGCTGGCAACAGCTAGTATATTAAGACATAGGATACTTTTCATCCCGGTAGAAGGTTCCCGTGGGATAATTTCCGACATACACGCGGGCGAAGCCGCTGGCAACAGCTAGTATATTAAGACATAGGATACTTTCATCCCGGTAGAAGGTTCCCGTAGGATAATTTCCGACATACACGCTGGCAACAGCTAGTATATTAAGACATAGGATACTTTCATCCCGGTAGAAGGTTCCCGTAGGATAATTTCCGACATACACGCTGGCAACAGCTAGTATATTAAGACATAGGATACTTTCATCCCGGTAGAAGGTTCCAGTGGGATAATTTCCGACATACACGCGGGCAACAGCTAGTATATTAAGACATAGGATACTTTTCATCCCGGTAGAAGGTTCCCGTGGGATAATTTCCGACATACACGCTGGCAACAGCTAGTATATTAAGACAGTAGGAGAGTAATGGGGGGTCTGGATCCAACTAGATCCATACCCCCCATTACTCTCTATTCAAAATGATATTTCTATTCAAAAGTCTCTATTCAAAATGTTACATCTATTCAAGAATCTCTATTCTGAACAGTTCTTCCATTCTCGCTTATAACTCTCTATTCAAAAATCTTATTTTGAAACGAGACACCTATTCAGAACTGTATTGATATTTTAATTCGCAATATCGACATTACCTATAGGAGCTCTCTAGGGAATTTATATTTCTATCATATTAACAGGTATAAACAGCATCTGTTTGTACTAATGTAATAAGCAGTTTTATACGAACTGCTCATACTGCATGAGCAGTTCGTGCTATCAGTTTTATCAGTTCAGTATGATCTGTGCATAACCATCTACGAAATCTCTTAAACCTACACTGTGACATGTTAACATTAGTGTTTAAAAATAAAACTATTAAGTATATCGCTTTTATACAAATATTTATTTTCCCATTTTTGATAAGAACATAATCTTCTTATAATTACTTATTTATAAATTATTATCTAAAATGAATCTATAAAAGTATTTTAGTTACTTAACTTAATCTTAACAAATAAATAATCACTACAGTATAATGTTATCAAAGAATAAATAAATACATTATTTTAGTATAATGTATGTACACATTACGTGAACGGTTAAATGAAGTTTAATAATTTCATATTAATTACAAAGTCTCTTCCTTTTACAGCGTTTAAATAAAAACATTGAGGATAATGTATAGCATGTTAGTAGTATATTATTGGGCATTCTATACCACTATCGGCAAGTAGCTCGGCGAGTGCGCCTCGCTGCCGACAGTGGTATAGAATGCCCAATAATCGACACTCGACTCGACTCTCCACTCGACCGATAAACTCGAACGAGACAGTTTGTTGCACCGTGTACTTGATTAGGAACGATTTACTCAACCAACGACTAGTAACTTCCATATTATGGCGGGTCAGTATGAACAATCAACTATCAACTCGACTGTAGTGTATACTGTACACGACCAATGATCATGCGAGCTCGCTATCGCTCTGAAAGGTGGTACAGAATGCTCAATAATGAACAATCGACTCGATCACTGACCAGTAACGCAAAAGAGGTTGTGGTAAGTTTATAAATGATAACGTTCTAAATACATTCACTCATTTTCAATTGGTTCATTTCCGACAGTAATCATGAAATTTGTAAAACAACCGCAATCGCTGCATGTTAATACAGTCTGCGATGATATTTGTAAGACAAGTTTTCGTCACGGAGAATTATTGCCTAACTCAGTACGGTGTATTATTTGCGGTCCGTCCAATTGTGGAAAAACTAATTTATTAATTGGTCTTCTAATACACGAAAACGGATTAAGATTTGAAAATGTTTATGTTTATTCAAAAACTCTGCACCAACCTAAGTACATTTTTTTAGAAAGTGTTTTGCAACGGGTGCCTGGTGTTTCCCTCCAGAAATATCAGGGAAATGAGGAAGTACTACGCGTTCAGGACGCAAAACCCAACTCCGTGATTATTTTTGATGATGTTGCTTGTGAAAATCAGAGTAACATGCGTGATTATTTTGCGATGGGAAGACACAAGTGCATTGATTGTTTCTATCTAAACCAAACGTATAGTAAAATCCCTAAGCAGTTAGTAAGAGACAATGCGAACTTAATCATACTTTTTAAACAAGATGAAATAAATTTACGGCATATTTATGAAGAACATGTCAACACTGATATGTCATGGATTGAATTTCGTGAAATGTGTTCGAAAATATGGAGTGAGCCTTTCAATTATGTAGTAATTAATAAGGATTGCTCCAAAAATAAAGGATGTTACAGAAATAAATTTGACACTTTTGTTGTCTTTGATTAAAAATACTAATATTTAAGACCGGTACCCTCGCGATAATATTATTCTTCAGGCAACGCTTAATCAGTCACGAACTTTTTTTTGTTATTATGGAGAAATCACTGAAAAGACAAATAGTTGAAGCTGCAGAAGCTGTTAAAAAGAAAGTGCGAAAGATGAGAGATGTTGAGAATAACAATCAGCAAGTGCTGGAATCAGTGTTCAAGCCGGTAACAGAACCACTCAACCAAATTGCTAATGTCAGTAAGCAGGCTTCTCTCCTGCATAATATAGAAAATGAAGAAACCGATGTTCCGTTTATCGATAAAACTCTGCAAAAAGAAGTCCCTATTAGTTCAGAAAGCAATGATAACAACGACAATGAAGACGAATATGAATCTGATATCGAAAGTGATTCTTCATATAAATCATTAACTGAAAACAACCAGAGATGTGATATGTCATCCTGGTCAGTGTCCTCAGAAGCACTGAAAGATATTCCGTTTGGTGTCCGAGTAGAGAGCGGCAAATTGATGTTAGGTTCTGCGCGTATAACGATCAGCGACGAGTATATCATCGTGGCTGGACGCAAATACCGAAATACGCCTGGTTTAAAACAATTGCTGCTGAAAAAGAACGTAGATTTAAGCAGGGTTACCGAAAGTGATATGAAACATTATAAGTCGATGTTACTTGATACAAATGCACATCGACGAGACTATGAACCTAGTAAACCAATAAAAAGTAATAAAGGACAAAAATATTTGCAAATTATAAAGCCTCTGTTCCAACTACGAAGTACAATTCAGGAGCACCAATCGAAGGGAAAAGGACTACTACCTTTAACAAAAACGTGGAAGAAAAACGTAGATTTTGTATATTGGGACGATCCCAATGAACTGGTGGATAGATTAAAATTATTGATTGCATCTCGAGATGCTGGTAACACAGGATTAGATAATGAAATTATATCTATCATTGAAGAATTGCGTGAAAGTAAAGTTATAAATTAATAAATATTTTAAAATGTGTTTATTTTATTATTAGCCTCTCGATACAATACACCTTAAACATGAACGTAGACAAATTCGGACACTACATTCACAAAAGAATGCGTTTTGCTGAGTTATTTGAGTTTAATGAGAATGCTTTGTTAAAATTAGAAAACGGAGATTTTGATTTAAAAACTTCAAGACTGAGAGGAATTAGATCTCCAGTAGAAGCAGACGATGCTGTGAACAAGGATTATGTAGATCGTTTGAATGCTAACACATTAAAAGAATTAAATAATTTGACTGTGGACAAGGATTATGTAGATCGTTTGAATGCTAATATGTTAAAAGAATTTAATAATATGATTGGATCATTGCGTTCTCAAATCATAAAAGACACAAAGGGTACAGTACAGGCTACTTTAAAAGCAAAGATACCTGAGGTTTTAACTCATTTGCAAGATAAGTTTTATACTAAAGCAGAGGTAGATAAATTACTTCAAAATAAATCTCCATAATGGCAAAACAGCAAATTGTTAATGAACTACACAAAGCAGCAAGAATAAATTTCCTTCGTCGTTCCGTCATTCTAAAAGGGGTCGATGACTTGTGGCAAGCTGATCTAATGGACATGCAAAACCTGAGAAAATATAATAAAGGTCATAATTACATTCTAGTGGTGATTGACTGCTTCTCAAAGTACGCTTGGGCAGAGTCATTAAAATCAAAAAATAAACTTGATGTTACTCATGCATTTAAACGAATACTGATTAACAGCAATCGCAAACCTGTTAATTTACAAACTGATAAGGGAACAGAATTTTATAACAACTCATTTCAAACGCTTATGAAGACGTATAATATTAACCATTACTCCACGTTTTCTACCAAAAAAGCTTCGATCGTGGAGCGACTGATTAAAACACTTAAAAATAAATTATATAAATATTTTAGTCTGAATGGAAACTATAAATGGTTAGGTATACCATTAGAAGTTACGTTAAAGACTTATAACAACACAAAACATCGTACTATTAAATTTAAGCCAATTGAAGTTAATAAATCTAGTGAGTCAGTTATAAAAGAAAATATTAAAAAAACCTTAAATCATGTAACCATTCGTAGAAAACCTAAGTTCAAAGTAGGTGACTTTGTTCGTATCAGTAAATACAAACACAATTTTGAGAAAGGTTACACACCTAATTGGTCAACTGAAATATTTACTATAAAAAAAATAAATTATACCATACCAGTAACATATCATATACAAGATCAGCGAAAGCAAGCCATATTGGGAACTTTTTACGAGCAAGAACTTCAAAAATCTTATTATCCGGGTATTTATTTGGTAGAAAAGGTTTTAAAAAGGAAAGGAACAAAAATGTTTGTGAAATGGTTGGGTCTAAACAACGAAGAAAACAGTTGGATCAACAAAACTGCAATAGTGGAATAAAATAATTATATAACAGTTAATTTTGCATTATTTCTTTCATTACACTTTAGACAATGCAAGGAGGTGAACTCGTTAATACCCTAATTAATAATCTGCCGTTCGAACTTCATTTACCAGGCTACAATTATTGCGGCCCGGGAACAAAACTCCAGAAACGTTTACTACGAGGTGACCGAGGTGTAAATAAGCTAGACGAAGCTTGCATGCATCACGACATTGCATATGCAAACCATACAGACTTACCCAATCGTCACAAAGCTGATTTACAACTTCTTAATATGGCTAAACAAAGACTTAAATCGAACGATGCAGGGAAAGGTGAAAAACTTAGTTCGTGGTTAGTGAGCAAAGTTATGAAAGCCAAACTGAAATCTGGTGCCGGCGTTAAAACGTTTAAAAGTTTCGTATCAAAAATAAGAGCGAAGATAAAGAAACTGAAACCAAAGGACAGTAAAACTTTAATTAACGCTGCTTACTCAGCAGCAATAAAAATATTTCCTAACATTCAGAAAATTCGAGTACCACGAGTGATACCCTTACCGAAGACTGGAGGTATTCTACCCTTAATCCCGATTTTTGCGGGCTTATCAGCATTAGGAACTTTAGCTGGTGGTGCGGCTGGTATTGCAAAAACTGTTAACGATTACAAAGCTGGTCAGCAAAATTTACTAGAAACACAACGTCATAATAGGGCTATGGAGCCTTTAAAGTTAGGGCAGGGTTTATACATTAAGCCACATAAAAATGGAAAAGGTTTATTCGTGAAATCTTTAAAAAACTGAAAAATAAGCTACCTAATCGTCCTCTAACTAATGTAGACATCCAAAGGTATGCACGCGACATCCCTCACTTTCGAGGAGTGTACATGAGGGATCAATTACCAAGAACGCCAAATCCGATTGAATGTGGTATCGTTAACTTGGACGATTATAAGAACGAAGGGACGCATTGGGTAGCTTATGTAAAAGTAGGCAATTATTGTGAATATTTTGATAGCTTTGGAAATTTGAAGCCTCCAATGGAATTAATACGATATTTTAAGAATTGTAATGTTTTTTATAATTATACAAGATATCAGAAATTCAACACTGTAAATTGTGGACACTTATGTTTAGAATATCTGTGGACTTTTTGGAATAAAAACATATAAAATTTATGATTTTCTTTTATTTCAATCATTTGCAAGATGTCACTCACATTATCGATAACTGGAAACTCGTCAACTTTATCTACTTACTATCCCAACACGTTGCAACTATATGAACAGTATGAGTGTGCCTTATTGCATTTCGCAACATTTAATTCGATTCCAAACATTGACAAAACGAATAATAAATTCTATTATGGTTCTAACGAAGTTATTGAAATACCGGAGGGCACCTATGAATTGCAAGATATTAATGATTATTTAAAATCTGAAATGAAAGATGCCTCAATCAAACTACAGTGCAATAACAATACTTTAAAAGCTGCAGTATATTGTACAAAGGACATAAATTTTAATAAAGAAGGTACTTTCAGGAATTTATTAGGGTTTAATAAACAGATCTTGAAAGCAAATAAATGGCATGAGTCACAGTTGCCGGTCAACATTTTACCTACAACTGTGATCAGGATCGAATGTGATATTGTAAGCGGCTCGTACACAAACGGAGAACCGAGTCACATTATCCACGAATTTGCACTCAACGTTCCTCCCGGATATAGGATTATAGAAATTCCGAAAAACGCGATATACTTTCCAATCAACCAAAACAACATTAGCTGCATACATATCAGGCTGTTAGATATAAATAACCGCTTAATAAACTTGCGCGGTGAAGAAGTGCAGCTGTATTTGCATCTCAGAAGAAAAAAATGATCGACTACAATAAATATGTGCATCAGCAAATCAAAAATATCAGTTCCACTCAAGCTTCCAACCATATAAGAGCTCGCCCTAAGAAGAAAATAAAATTAACTAAAGACAACAAGGCATTTCTCAAAGCGATCGGTTTGCTAAAATGAATATCTTAGACGTTTTATCCGCTCCGACTTACGACAACACGGTTGAAGGAATCGAATTTCATTCTTACAAGCCCTACGTAACTAGTTTCAATAGGAACGATGAAATTCGTATACCCATTAACCAACAAGACTTGTATATACTTCCGTCAGCTAGTACCTTGTATTTGGAAGGGACTGTTATCGTAAGCAAAAAGGATATGAAAGAGAAAGCCACTAGTGTTAATTTTACGAATAATGCTCTACTTTACCTGTTCCAAGATATAAGATACGAGCTAAATGGAGTGGAAATTGATAGAATAAAAAATGCTGGCATAACTACCACCATGAAATCGTTAATATCAATGAGTGAAAGTGAATCAAAGATATCTAATGCATGGGGCTGGAATATCGATGGCATAAAAAATATAAATGGGGGTAGTTTTTCCGCGTCTATACCACTCAGTAACATCATCGGTTTCGCTGAAGATTTCAAGAAAGTCGTGATAAATTGTAGGCACGAACTGATATTGCTACGAAGTAATACTAACCTGAATGCGGTCAAACTTAACACCGGTGAATTTGTAGAAGACGTTCAAATAAATAAAATCATCTGGCGTGTACCGCATGTTAAAGTGTCCGACAAAGAGAAAATAAGTTTACTCAAACTGTTAGAAAAAGATCGACCACTCCAGATGATATTCAGAAATTGGGATCTGTACGAATATCCAGCTTTACCTAAAACTACAAAACATACCTGGTCCATCAAAACTTCCTCGCAAATAGAGAAACCTAGATACATAATTATGGGCCTACAAACAAATAGAAAAAACAATTCAAGTTCTGATATGTCTCAGTTCGATCACTGCCATGTTCGTGACGTTAGAGTATACCTAAATTCAACTTACTTCCCCTATGAAAACCTAAATGTCAGTTTCTCGAATAACAGAATCGCTTTATTATACGAGCAATACATTCGATTTCAACAGTCTTATTACGGACGTCGCCCGGAACCCTTATTAAGTGAAAAACAATTTAAAGATTTGGCGCCGCTCTTTATCATAGATTGCTCTAGACAAGCCGATAATGTAAAGACAGGTCCTATTGTGGATGTACGAGTGGAAATAGAGAGTGATTCGGACATACCAGATCAAACTTCTGCATATTGTCTTTTATTGAACGACTGTATAATTGAGTATAAGCCTCTAAGTAATACTGTGAGAAAAATATCATGAATCCGAATACTATCATATTAGATGTTCAAGGGTTTAAAGACCTGTACAATAATTTTATAATAAAAGAATTAGCTTTTGCTAGTCGTGATTATACTCAAACATTTTTAATAAAACCACCATACTTGTTTAAATACTTAACAAGTGATGAAAAGAAGCAGGTTAAATGGTTGGAAAGAAATAGGGGAATTTATTGGAATGAAGGATATATTGACTACAGAGAATTTCGACGTATAATCGTTCCATATCTAGAAAATAAGGAAATCATTGTAAATGGTTTGGAGAAGGTGAATTGGATAAAGGATCTTTGTATGAATTGTAAAGTATTAGACCTTGGTAAAGAACAATGTCCTAATTTCTCTGTTTTGCATAAAAAATACTGTGAAGGAAGATCTAATTTTAATTGTAATAAACATCTGAAGCATTGTGCGCTTAAAAATGTGCTTTGTTTAAGGAAGTATTTAGAATGGGCATAAAATGTATGTATTAATGTGTGTAATGTAGATTATTAGTTTTTAGGCTTGTTAAATAAAAATCAAAATAAGTTATACATACTTTTATTTTGCTAAACACTCCCCACACTTCTCCAAATAACTTAACACTACACGCAATTGAATAGAAATATCTTAATAAAATTATAAATATTAGTTTACACAAACGATTATTAAAAGTCAGTATCTATTAAAGATTTCGATATTTTCTTAACTAAAGACTCAGTTTCGTCCATAACACTGTCGATAGCATCTTGAACAATATATTGTGCGTTTATAATAACGTTCTCACTGTCACTATCACTGTCTATGGTTTGAGGATTGTTATTACATAGATCTACGACTGAAATTTTTATTAATTTAATCCCTCTTCGCTGTAGTCGACTCATCACGTAGGATTTGGTTGGTTTTAGTTTTTTCGACTTTTCCCTGCATCGTTGTTTTAGTTTTTTATCTTTCGTGACTGGTTTGCTGTGCTCGGGTTCGCTGCGAAACATCTCAGAGAATCCTTCGTAAGGATCCTGGGCATACTGGCTGAACATGATCTCGGATTCAGACATCTGAAACAAAATATAAAACGATTATACCACTATTCCTTTAGTATAGCGCTCTAAAGCGTTATAATGAGGTTTTCCATCGAGTTCACTATATTCCTTTATTATATTGATTATTAACACTACCGCGATCACAATTGTTAGTTACAAAAAAATTTTATACTCACCGACATGATTACTTTTGCTGAAGGTTAAAAAAATATATGAAACAGGTGTTCGCGATGAATAATATTTCGTTAATGATGGCAAAATAATTAAATACCGTGTAATAATTAATTACATGTCATCTAAGCATTTGTGTCTCCATGCTAAGGCCAATGAACTGCAACGTAGACAATAATTATACAATGAAGAATAGTGCCTTGTAAGCGTGTTACTTAATCGTAAACGTTAGTTATTCAAAAATCAACCTTACGATGCAAGGTATCTAGGTGCATAGTGCAACTGAAATCATTGCAATCGGTATTTACTTCATTTACCGATTGAAAAAAAGAGTGTAATTATATTTTAAAATAAATAGAATTTCATAAATGAAACAAGTCAATGGTTACAATAATTCCAATTTTATTTAATTTTTGTATAATAGTTATTAACATTTATTATTTTCTAGAACTAAACTTATTACATGAGTAGCCTTAGTTAATTACTTAACACTAAACTTAAATTATGATCAGAGTAATTCATTCTTAAAAATAAACGCATGACCCCAGGCTCGAGTTGAAATTTGATCTACAGATATCGATCGTTTGTCATCATTTCTAGATAAAGCAACTTTGTTGACAGTACGAGTAAATATTTCGTGTTTTATCGATTTAAACATATAATTTTTTCTCCGGATTACTCCGCCATTAAATAAAATGGTTTCATAGTCTGATAAGTTTAAATCCCTGACCACGCTTGCTTTCACCCCTTTTGCTTTTTTAATAATATTATTAGGGGTTTTTATAGAGTAAAGTTTCGATCTCAAGCCAACAAAATCAGATATATATTTTCCTCCCATTTCATCTTTAAAGAGACCGGGTACCTTTTTATTTTTTAGCGGTATCTGTAAATCATTTGCGGCTTCATAGTTACTGCTGTCAAAATATTGTAAAAAATTATATTTCAAATCATGGTAAAAATCGTTAGTGTCTATTGTATAAACAAAGGAATCGGTATCTGTGTAACATAGCTGCACTCGATCTTTATAAAAAGGCTTTACAATATCGTAATGAAAGTAATACATGTGTGCTTTTGAAAGTTCCAACACAGTGAAACCTATGTAGATAGGCTTATCTAAAATAATTTGATCAGGTTTCATTTGTATTGCAACTAAGTTTTCAGATAAAATAGATGCACTGTGGAAATAGGGGTTGGCTATAAGTTTCTCAGCGGATATAAATTTCTTAGTTCGATTGGACTGATCGCACCATTGATTAACTAAATGCACGGTTACTCTATTTTCAGTATTTTCTAATGTCTTTCCAAAAACACTGTTATTTAATAACTTAAAAAAGTCTTGTTCGAAGGAACTTTTTGCTTTTTGTCTTAATTGAGTATTTAACTCTATGTATTGTTTTAAATATTGAGCCTGTCTAAAAGTAATAGCTCTATGAATTTTACGTAAAATTAAACCATGTTCCAAACATTTTTTTAAATGAACGTAATGAATCACATAGTTGTACTTATTATACAAATTTGCTATGAGTTTCTTGGTTTTACCTCCCGGGGGTACACATTTTTCAGGACAAAATGGTAAGTCATTATGATGATTATGTAAATTTTCGGGATACAATAGATCGACTTCTAATATGAAGCCCCATTTTGCGTTATCTTCTATAGCGGTAACATCAAAATTAGCTAATTCGTTATCACCTAAAAATCTGAAACTAGAGTATGGTAAATACTGACACATGCTGAAACCGTAAAGATTATTACAATCTAAGTATACTATGAAACTCTCAGGTTGTGATGGATTATATTCAGGCATGTACTTGTGATTAGCTCTAGCATGCCGATGGGAACACATGCACAAACCACCGCGTATACCGCTTTGTATCATTCTGATGATAGCTAAGTCCGACACTAGCTCTAACTGAACGCCTGTTTTTAGCAACATCGCATCGAAAGATAAACTGGGTGCAGTAATGTAAAACGCGGGGTCAAGACTGTAATATTGTTTACAGGTTTTCCGAAAATTTTGGAATATGTCTGTTAACAAAAGCACATCCGTTTTTAAGTATAGATCCGTGTACTCGCCTAGGTTATTAATATTAAATTCAGCCCAAACAGCCTGCGCGTGATTATAATCTTCATCACTAATGACTTCGTTAGTCAAAGAATTATAAAAATTATCCTTAGACGGCAAAAATGTTTGATCGTAACATCCCCAAGTGGTCATGTAATCATATGGATAAACACCTTTTCTTCTCAATAAATTAAACTGTCTTTCTTTGGAAAAATGAGACCGTAGATTAACGAAATCTTCCACCTGCAATGTTTTAGCGAGCTTGTCTAAACTTGTTCCCAAAAAGTTGAAGGAATCTAGAAACCTTATACAAATGTACTCGTTATCAGCAATAGGAATAAATTTGGTAAATGCTACATATTTTTCTTTAGTCTTAGGGATTATTTTAATTGAACCTGGAATTTCACCTAACTTTTTTATAAATAAATGACAATCGTATCCGGATAAATTGTGAAAAAATATTGGAATAAATTTCGGTACTTTATGCTGTAAATTACAGTGTCGATGTGCTGCACCTCGATATAGACCTGTAATATGACAATGATCTCTTACTTTATCGGTCAAGAGTAAATTGTCGCAAATATGACACTTAACGGCACGTTTAAAATCACGAGAATTTTCATCAGTGAATATCATAGGCTCGCTTTTGGATATAATTTTATGTATTTGTTTTACGTCCTCAGTAAGAAAATGTATAAATTTCGAAACACAATCATTACCCCGATAACTTCTATAGCCCTCAACGGTGACATTTTTATTTGATGACACGACATTGTAAGCGAACGCCGCTGGCACGTGGCGTTTTAAGTATGACGTGTTAGCGGTGTTGAATTCAGCGCCGGAAATTGGTTCAAGTAACGTTTCAAAGTCAGCGTATATGACGAATGGAATATTTTGTTTTCTATCATAATTTTTAAATTTTAAAAATGACCCTTTTTCCGGTAAAACAGTGACAATCCCCCCACACAAGTGGGATTCAATTTGACTAAGCGTTGGAAAAAACAATAAACATGTTTCACAGAAATATAGTTTACCATGATGTTTGGTCATCTGATTTCTAACTAAACGAGATAAATCTTTGATGAGACAGTAATGTGAATTATTATTGTTTTCTAAAAACAGTAGATGGATACTTTTATTAGACTTGTCATTCAACGTTGTATACAATGGCCCAATAATTGTTTTCTCATTTTTTAAACCATATACAAATATATTGAGAGAAGGATTATTTCTCTCAAAGATAGCTATGTCCGAGAATGTAATTGGAAATGTTAAATTATTAACATTCAAAACATCCTGAAAGTATGGATAAGACGAAGTCCTATCGGGATGTCTGTTTGTGGGGTACAATGCCGCCACAACACACCACAAAAAGCAATACTCATCATTGTTTCGAATATTCAAACAAGCTCTTTTAGCCTTTATGGATTTCGGCAAAGTTAAAAATTTAGATCCGCTGAGTGGTTGATATTTATTAATATTTAATTCTAAATGCGAATTACTTAAAAATGTCCAACCACTATCTCTTTCCTCAAATTCTTCAATTTTTTTTAGTAGTACATTAACAGCTGATTTGTAAGTAGAATCAAAATCGTAATTAATTAGTGTAATAAAATTTTTTGTTCGGAATGATTTTATTTCTTGTTGATCATTTTTAAACATAAGAAAGGAAGCAAACAGTTCGAAGTTTATTTTGACAGAGGTATGTTTCTGTATTGAACTATCTATTAAATGTTTAATTTGTGGACTAATACTATTGAGGAACATTTCAGGAAAACTATGTATTTGTTCGCCTGTCGCTGTGATTTTATAACTTTTGATTCGTTCTTTAAAAGAAGAATTAATAATTGCCACATTATCATAAATAGGTGTTGAACTATTGTTTTTATGTACATTGCTACGTAAATGACCAGACCATCGGCGATTATCTACAAATACTTTGCAATCAGAACAGTGAGGCATTATGTTATTGTTGAAATCACTAACAAAAAGGAACACTAACAATTTCAATAAAATTAGATTAGATAATACTTACAACTATTATTCACGATCTTAGGTATACCAGTAACAAAATATTTTATATAGGTAATTAGTACAACTTGATCAGGACTATTTTATGTTCGTTCCAAGATCCCTTGTGTAATTTCTTCTCAGGTAAGTCGGTAATTATGTTTAGGCAGAATGTTTCTGAAATAATAAAAAATTGGATGCATTAGACACATAATCTAATTAGATAGATAATAGTATAATCTGGAGAGAAAAATATAGATAATAATTACCTGCAAAATGTAAAATGATTTATACATAGGAATGTGTATCTGCGTGATCCAAATATGGAGATATATATCAGGTAATTAAATAATTCTTCACAGACCAGTCGGTAATTAATATTTTGTTTAGGCAGAATGTATCTGAAATAAAAAAAAATGTTTATTAGGTACCGATAAAGAATCAGACATATAATTGTAAATTCTGGGTTGAAAAATAGTCATACTATTATGTTAATTGAAATTAAAAAATGATATTTGATAATTACCTGTACAATATGAAATGATTTATACATTTATCTGCTTTATCCAAATAGGTGTATTTCAGGCCCCCTCCACGATATACCGAACAGCGTTGCTCCTGATGAAATCGTTCGTATGTACTTTCTGGTGTGTGATCAATAAAATATTTATTTTTAATAATTGACTTAATTTTTCGGTGACAGTTTAGAAAGGTGCTCACTCCGAGAGACCTTTGAAATAATAAATAATATTTTTTGCCTAAAAATATTTCATCATAAAATTTGTTTTGCGCAATTGTAACACGTGTGCTTAACCTAATTATTTATTTCACATTCACAATAATCAGCTATTTTAGTTAGGGTTGACAATAACTTAGTATCATTCTATGTATCATTCTATGTATCATTCAGCAAAAATACAAAATTTACACAATGCATTATTACGGTTAAAATATATCATAGCGTATCGACAGATATGGATTTCCATGGTTTGACTCATGGCTGTTAGTGTAGTTATGAGAACTATATTATGTATTTATTTCAGGAAGTTTAGAAAAGTACTAGGTTGACGGCAATAAGTTCATCTTTTCTACACAAGACCTAAACGTAGATGATAAAATAAGTACCTACCTTAGAAATATTTATTTACTTCTATAAAATAATTACATCAATGTAGTGTAACGATTCCGTGCTCGCTATCATTTAGTCAGCCCTGGCTAATTTCGCTGCATCGACATTCGATGCAACATAAAATTTTCCTTCGTCTTCATTTTACGTACATGTATAATCCGACTATAGAAAAAGTTACTTCAACACAACAATGCTAGATTGATTGAAGTGTTTTTAACATGCTTTATTTATAATTTGATTTTAACTTATAAGCTACAAGTATTCGGTACAAAGTACGAGTCTGCAAGTGCAACGAAGTGCTCTGTTAT
>CAOCOZ010000032.1:45000-52305 GCA_948252095.1 Dicycla oo | reverse complement strand
AAGCCCCGGGGGATCCCACAGGGGAAACGATGGGGGCCGGCCTTTCACGTCTCGACCAAAGTATGACCGGCATAACCAACCAGCTGGACGTGCTTCGACAGGCTCTGGAAAGGCTTAAAGCGGACCTACAACGACCAAGCAACTCCGTCACTGGCCCGAGTAACCGCGAAATCGAGGGCCTACTCACTACCGCCGTGTTTGAAAAGGAAGTGGAGAAGCTACACCAACAGTTACAGGCCATTGTAAATAAACCAACAGACACCCCACCAGTCCCACAATCACCAATAAACATCACACACCACCTCAAACCCATTGCGGAAAGGCTGGAGATCGTTTCGGCAGACCTCCGCGTACTGCGCGATAAAGAACCGCCAACCCAGGCGCCTCCGGCGCTGAACTTGGAGGCGGAACTCGCAGTCGGGGAGGTCAAAAAGACCCTCCAAAGCATCCAGAAGGGGGTTGCGGACCTGGGCAAAGCGGACAGACAACCTCCACAACAGCAGGGCCCACAAACATTTGCTCAGGTCGCCAGCAAGCCGAGGTCCCCAAAACCAACAACCCAGCCCAATCACACCCTGATCGTCTCGTCGACGAACCCCCAGCACACAGGCGACAACGTGATAGAGAGGATCAGGACCGCCCTGGACCTCAAAACAAGTGGAGCCCGCGTCGACAACGTCCGAAAAGCGCGGAACCAGAAGGTGATCCTAAGGTGCGCCAGTAAGACCGACCTGAAGAAGGTAAAAGATCAGGTCCAGTCAAACGCAGGGCTCAAGGTCCAGGAGCCGAAACCACTGAACCCCCTGGTATGCATAAGAGGAGTGCTGTCCAGCTACAGCGACGGGGAGATCGTCGATCTCCTAAAAGCGCAGAATACACACATTCTGCAAAACGTCGCTGTAGATGGACAGACCATAAAAGTGCGATATAGGAAACGCGCAAGAAACCCCCATGAATGCCACCCAGTTCTGGAGCTCTCCCCAGAGCTCTGGAAATGCTGCACGCAAGCGCAGAAGGTCCATGTGGGCATCAAGCGATGCCCGATTGAGGACCAGTCCCCCCTCGTTCAGTGCACGAAGTGCCTTGGATATGGACATAGCAAGTCTCTATGCAAGGCCGGTAAGGAAGTCTGCAGCTACTGCAGCGGTGCACACAGCGGGAGGGACTGCCTCACTCGGGCTGAAGGCAAAGTGCCCACATGCATCAACTGCAAAGCAGCACAAAGGACGGGCAGCGACCTGGCACACACAGCGTTCAGCGAAGACTGCCAGGAACGCCAAAAATGGGATGGGATAGCTCGTTCTCGCGTTTCCTATTGCTAAGGGCAACCCACGAAACACCCAACCAGTCACCTCTCAAAACGCAACAAGACCGACAGCAAGATTGCGCTTCATCCAGGTTAATCTTCAGCGCTCCAAGCTGGCCACAGAAGAGCTCCACATGGCGGCTCAGGCAAAGGGAGTTTCAGTAGCACTTGTTCAAGAGCCCTACGTAGGAAGAACAGGTGTGATGAAACAAACCCCCGGCACCAGAGTCATCCAGTGCAGCCTCAACCGCCAAAAGCCAGTAAAAGCGGCGATCGTTGTTTTCGGGGACAACCTGGAGGTCATCCACGACCCCCAGCTTGTGACCGAGAACATCGCCGCCGTTTTGCTGAAGGTGGGCCAGCTCAGCTTCGGGGCACTGTCGGTCTATTTTGAAGGTGACCAAGATATCGAACCATACCTTTCCGTAACACACCACACAATGAACAAACTACATACACACAACATCCTGGTGGGAGGAGACGTCAACGCCTGGAGTCAGTGGTGGGGAAGTGTTTCCGAAAACCACCGTGGGGCGTCGTATAACGCATTTCTCAACGAGCAGGATCTCCACATCCTAAACATGGGTCAAACACCAACTTTTGAGACCTACAGAGGAGACAGATGGTGTACAAGCATCGTCGATGTCACAGCATGCAGTCTGTCGCTGTTGGGCAGGGTCGAGGAGTGGCGCGTAGAAAGAAGCCTGACGACATCAGACCACAACGCAATTACCTTCTCGATGCGCTTAGACAAGGCCTTGGAACCCTTAAGGCCAATCTCGACGCGCATCTACAACACCAAGAAGGCAAAGTGGTCTGACTTTAGCGCGCACTTCAAGGCCAGCCTGGCGAACAGTGACATTACACCAGCTAGAGTCTCAACCGTCTCGAGCCCAGGGGATCTGGAGACCCTGATCACAAATTACATTAAAAACATTCACCAGTCATGCGAGGAAGCGATCCCAAAACTGGAGTCGCCAAAACATAACAACAAGCCCCCATGGTGGAATCCTTCTCTAGCTCGTCTCAAAAAAGACGCTTTGACGAAGAAGAGAAGGATCCGAAATGCAGCCGCATGCAGGAGACACTTCACCATCCAGGAATACGTGCTGGCTAAAAACATCTACACAACAGCAGCAACGGAAGCAGCCACAGCAAACTGGAAGGAGTTCTGCTCGAAGCAGGACCGAGAGAGCATGTGGGACGGCATCTACAGGGTACTAA
The DNA here is from genome assembly GCA_948252095.1 of Dicycla oo. Taxonomy (NCBI): domain Eukaryota; kingdom Metazoa; phylum Arthropoda; class Insecta; order Lepidoptera; family Noctuidae; genus Dicycla; species Dicycla oo. The sequence goes on along the minus strand of CAOCOZ010000032.1, from coordinate 49,775 downwards.
GGAAGACAGCCAGAAGACAGGATGACACCCTCCTGAGAAACACCGCTGGCGAAACACTCAGCCCGGAGCAATCAGCGGATCTTCTGGCAAAAACCTTCTACCCCGACGACTCAACGGATGCCGAACAACCGTACCACACGAGCCTGAGGAGGCTAGCGGAGAAGAAACATCCCCAAGGACTGTCCGCCGACGATCCACCCTTCACGGCCGCGGAGCTGGAAATGGTTCTCCAAAACCAAAATCCGAAAAAAGCCCCCGGTCCCGACGGATTGACGGCGGACATCTGCACAGCGGCCATAAATTGCGACAGGGAGGTGTTCTTAGCGATAGCCAACACGTGCTTGTCGCTGTCACACTTCCCGAAGCAGTGGAAGGTCGCCCACGTGTGCATTCTCCGCAAGCCAGGAAAGGACGACTACACCAGCGCAAAGTCGTACAGGCCAATCGGTCTGCTCTCGGTCCTAGGAAAGATCGTCGAGAAGCTCCTAGTTGGTCGCTTGCAGTGGCACTTCCTCCCCACACTGCACCCAAACCAGTACGGATTCATGCCACAGCGCGGAACCGAGGACGCCCTCTATGCTCTAATGGGGCACTTACGAGCCGAAATCAAAGCCAAAAAAATCGTGCTTTTGATATCATTGGACATAGAGGGGGCCTTCGATAACGCGTGGTGGCCAGCACTCAAAAAACAGATGGTAGCCAAGAACTGTCCCAAAAACATCTATGCTCTCGTCGCCTCATACCTGGAAGACCGTAACATCAGGGTCAACTACGCCAGAGCGACTAGCGAGAAAGGTACCACGAAAGGATGCGTCCAGGGCTCAATTGCCGGTCCGACGTTCTGGAACCTGATCCTAGACTCGCTCCTACAACAGATGGCTAGTAAGGGAGTATACTGCCAAGCCTTCGCAGATGACGTTGTCCTAGTTCTCTCGGACTTTACAGCCGGTCCCCTGCAGCAATCAGCCAACAACGCGCTAGACACAGTATCGGAATGGGGCGTCCAAAATAAGCTGCGTTTCGCCGCGCACAAGACCAATGCGATGGTGCTAACGAGAAAGCTAAAGTACGACGTCCCGATACTCTACATGTCGGGCACGAGGCTGAGCCTAGTCGAAGAGGTCAAGCTGTTAGGTCTCATTATAGACTCCAAACTCACCTTCAACGCGCACGTTTCGGCGGTCTGTAGAAAGGCCGCAGACATCTACAAGCAGTTGGCGTGCGCGGCGAGGGTGACTTGGGGTCTCAACACAGAGATAATTAGGACAATATACGTGTCGGTGATAGAGCCTATCGTGATGTATGCGGCGAGCGCATGGGCCCCCGCAGCTGAGAAACTGATGACAAGGAATCAGTTTGACTCACTGCAGAGAGGCTTCGCGCAGAAGATCTGCAAAGCATACCGCACGGTATCTCTAACATCGGCACTGATTCTGTCAGGTCAACTCCCACTAGATCTCCGGGTAATAGAGGCAGCAACCCTTTTTAAGATCAGAAAGGGTCATTCCCATGAGTTTATACCACCGGGCCGCGAGCTGGAGTGCAACGTGCACCACTCCCAAAATCCCCATCCATCGCTACTCACGACAACTGAGTACGCACGCCTAGAGGACTTGACTCCCGAAACCCTGGAAACCCATCAAGTATTCGGTCCCCAAATATACACCGACGGCAGCAAAATCGAGGGGAAAGTTGGCGCTGCCCTAACTTGGTGGGAAAGCGGTAAGGAGTCAACGTTCAGCACCTTTGGCCTGGAGCCACACAACTCTGTCTTCCAATCGGAAATGTACGCTCTCTATAGAGCCGTCAGGATGGCAGAAGAATCTAGGGCGGACTCCGTAAGCATCTTAAGTGACTCAAGATCGTCACTTGACCTGCTGCGGAGACCGTCCGTCACTCACCACCTGGCACTTCAGATAAAGAGAAGCGTCCGAGAAATCCGAGAGGAGGGCAGAGAGGTGAGGTTCTTTTGGCTCAAGGCCCACGTGGGAACCGCCGGGAATGAGCGAGCGGACGAGCTTGCCAAGGAGGCAGCCTTAAACACCGAGACAGCAGACTACAACAAGGTCCCCGTATCGTTCGTGAGGAGGAAGATACGGGAGGGGACTATAAAGAAGTGGCAAGCGCGATACGAGTCCTCGAGTACAGGAGCGGTCACAAAAGTGTTCTTCCCAGACGTCCAAGCGGCGAAAAGAACACTTAGAGAAGCAGTTCTCACACCGGTCCATGTACAAGTCCTAACAGGACATGGAGGATTCTCAGCGTATCTCCACCGCTTTCATCTCAAAGATAGTCCCTCGTGCGTCTGTGACCCCAGTTGCGATGAAACAGTTTGGCACCTGCTATTCGAATGTCCAAGATTTAGTCACGATAGAATGGAGCTGGAAGTAAAAATCGGAACCCAGCTAAGCCAGTCTATACTCCACACCATCATGGGGAGACCGGCTTCCAGAAAACTATTCTTGGCGTTCGCGAGCAAAGTCGCCATAGTCGCAGCCGCGGCCAACAAAACGGACGCAACCTTGCGTAGTCGGAACCAGCTACCATCTACGGCGTTTACAATAACAACTACAGTCACCATTACAACAACAACGGCAACCACTCAGGACACAACACGCACACAAACCACAAACACAATCACTCGGCAACAGCCAGCACCAGTGGCAGCAGCAACAGCATCAGCGGAAGCCAGCCTACCGCCAGCCCCTAGAACCATGACCATCACGGAGTTCTTGGCATGCGGTGAAGACGGAGACCCAGGCGTAAGACTGCGAGGTGTCGCCCTCTTCATGAACCGAGAAAGAGAAAGGTTGGGCGTAAGCTTCTGCATAGGCTCGAGCCGGGCTGGGGCCCGTATACCAATATCACCAGGTCTCGCCGCCCTGATCAACGGAAGTACTACCAAAACGAGCATTAAAGGCAGTAAGTACGCCGCGCTGCCCCAAGTGGAAGTAGCCACTCACCGATGCCGTCTAGTGCGAGTCAAAGGGAAGACGATCGCGCTATTCGAGTGGGGAGAGGAGACTCCATTTGCCCAAGTAAGCTCTTTGCTTCTGAAGATCAGGGAGGTAGGAGAGTACATGGCAGTCCCAGCCCGTACCATAAGTGTGGACGCAATGAGGATCGAGGGGGAGAGAGGAGACGTCACAGACCGCTTTGGCTGTTTAAAAGCCTCAGAACACCATGAGGTAGTCGTGTACGAGGACAGAGGGGAAACTCTGAGTTTCCTCAAAGCCCCTAGACACCCAACAGCCAGCGAGACGAGCCCCACACCGGGATCGATCACTCAAAGCGGATCAGAGAGGGCCCAGCAAAAGGCTGCCGCCGAGAAAGCTGCGAAGGAGCAGAGCAAAACCACTAGCCCGGAGAATCGGTCCCGGCTGAGGAGTCGCCTAAAGGCCTTTGGTACTTTCCTCAATGCTTTGATCCCAAGCACCAGCCACGCATCACCATCACAGAAACAGGAGGCAGCCGTAAAAAGGTTTTTCAAAATTAAACCCAAAGAACCAGCACCACAGAAGCCTATGCCTACAAGAGCCGACAAAGGGCAAGTCAGCCCACCGACCCTCGCAGTAAATTCGGGCACCACAGACCACGTAAAGAGTGCTTTCCTCGAGTACGTGGCCATCGTGAGAGCGACCAGAGAGGTCAATCTCATCACATGCAGGAAGATCCTGCAGACCTTCCAAAGGAACACCGAAGGTCTGCTAAGGGTACTGCTCGAGGAATCAGGGGCAGCGGTGTACGACAACGTCACATCTCAGATCATCAAAGGGGTAATGACGGGGTCGTACATGGCAGCCTACAGCGCGAAGAGTGGTTTCGTGGCCCTGGACAAGGAGGAAACGGAGCGCTCAGGCAAGTTAAAGTTCAGCGTGCCAAATGACGACCCGATAGTGGTTACCGCCGAATGTACCAAAATCATGCCGGATGATAGGATCCTTGAAATGGCACAGTCCATTTTGGGGACCTCAGACATCCAGGCATCGCAGGAAGTTTGGGCGGTACCCAATATCAGGTGGGTCAACGGGGTTCCGGGTTGCGGCAAAACAACCTGGGTGGTGAATCACTTCGATGGGGAGAAGGACGTTGTGGCCACGACGACAATTGAAGCTGCCAACGATCTCAGGGAGAAGCTTGCGCGCCGCTTCGGAGATCAAGTAAAGAGAAAGGTGCGCACTATGGCCTCAATCTTAGCCAACGGGTTCAGGAAACAGGAGAAATGTTACCGTCTCACTGTAGACGAGGCTCCAATGAACCATTTTGGGGCCATAGTTATGGCAGTCAAGTTGTCAGGAGCTAGCGAAATTGTCCTCATCGGAGATGTAAACCAGCTTCCATTTCTGGACAGAAAGAACCTATTCCAGTTGAGGTATACCCGTCCGGACATGGTGGTTGGCATCACCCAGGAACTGCTTTGCACGCATCGCAACCCGATGGATGTGGCCTATGCACTGAGCGAGATATACTCCGGTATATACTCCTCCAGGTCATCGCTGTCGCGGGTCCACTCCCTGAGGGTGAAAGGTTACACAGGAGCACAAATACCGGGAAACGCCCAGAACACCTTGTTCCTGGTTCACACGCAGGAAGAGAAAGCTTCTCTAGCGAACCAGGGATATGGGTCCGGCGAAGGATCGCGCCTGTTGACCATACACGAGGCTCAGGGGTTGACCTACGACAGCGTGATCATCATTAACACCAAGTCCAGGAGGATCCGGGTCCACGACAGCATCTCCCACGCGGTAGTGGCGGTGTCAAGACACACAGTAAGT
>CAOCOZ010000032.1:0-42500 GCA_948252095.1 Dicycla oo | reverse complement strand
CAAGGGTGCCCCCGCACCCGTTGCCTGCTGGCCTCCACCTGGGAGGAGTCGGAGATGACTGTCATACTGACGTCTTCTTCGACCCCTCCTTCGCCTTCGGAGCGGCGCCGCGAGAGGGTCTTCCTCCCGCGCGCGCTCCGCCGCCTCCTTCTGGGACATGACGTGTTCGCAGAAGGAGGCGACTGCCGCCCAGGACCCCTCATCCCCCAGCATGGCGTTGATCAAGCCGGGGAGCGAAAGGTCCGTTCCGATCGCCGCCGTGAGACTGCGGCGCGGCTCGGACCACGACGGGCACACCTCGAGAGTGTGCTGCGCCGTGTCCTCCGCCGCGCCACAGTCGTGACACGACGGCGTCTCCTCCCGCCCGATACGGTGCAGGTACGATCCGAAACAACCGTGTCCGGACAGCACCTGCACCAGGCGGAAGGAGAGGAACCCATGCGACCGCTCGAGCCAGTCTCGTAGGACCGGCCCAATCGCGTCGAGGGTTCGGCGGCCGAAGGCTGCGGTGGCGAGGTCCGTCGTCCAATGGACGACGATGGCGTCCCTCGCCTCCCGCCGGACGGCTTCCCGCTCTTCCGGGGCGGGGCGTTCTCCTCTCGCCCTCCGCCCCGCCGTCCATTCATACACTCTGGCGAGCACCCACGCCTCGAGTTCCCAAGGTGGGGTGCCGGCCAGAGCGCATGCTGCCGCGAAGCCTACCGTGCGGTAGGCCCGCACCACCCGCTGGGCAACCTAACCTAACCTAACCTAACCTAACCTAACCTAACCTAACCTAACCTTTTTTTTTTTTTTTTTTGTTCCGGGGTGGAAAATCCTCATGGATGTCCTCCGCCCCGGGGCGGGCGGAGGGGTCTGTCAGACTCTTACTGACTAAAAACCACCCCGGTGTTCCCTTCCCACACTTGGACCGGGGATCATGGGAACTTGTGCGCCTTCCACGATCCTCGGCTAGTGCCGGCCCGCCATTGCGGGCCACCTCAGGCCCGCGGGGGGAGTGAGGTGTGAAAACTCCCCCCGCGACGTCTATTAGGGGCGCGCGTGGAACACTACGCGCCGCCGCCTCGGGTCCTGCTGGATGAGGGGCGGCGGACGTCCCCGAGTCCGCCGTCCCTCCGGACCTATTTACGGGGGCTGGAAGAGGGCGTTGTCCGCCCTCCGCCGACGCCTAGTTCGCCTGCTGCGGATCGGGAGAGTGGTTTCAATCTCCCTCTCCCTTTCCGCAGCCTCCTTCTGCGAAATCACCGTTTCACAGAAGGAGATCACCGCATCCCACGACTCGGCGCCCCCGGCCATAGAACGAGCGACGGCCGGTAGCGATAAGTCGGCTCCGACTACTGATACGAGGGCACGGCGCGGCTCCTCCCATGCGACACACTCTGCCAGTGTGTGCCACGCCGTGTCCTCCCGACAGTGGACGCAGTGATGGCACTGAGCGTCCGGCTCCCTGCCTATGCGACACAGGAACTTCCCGAAGCAGCCATGCCCCGAAAGCACCTGCGTCGCCCGAAACGACAGAGAGCCGTGCCTCCTCCCGAGCCATTCGCCGAGCACTGGTCGGATCGCCTCCACGGTAGCGAGGCCGGCAGTAGGGCGCAGAAGCCTGTTCCGCCATTCCGTCACCAAAGCCTCGCGGAGCTGTGACCGACGATGCTCAAACTCTCGCTGCATCGGTTCACCGCCCCGCGTTCGCACTTCCTCGCGCCATCGGTAAAGAGACGCGAGGGCTCTCGCCTCTAGGTCCCAGGGCGGGGATCCGGCCAGTGCACAAGCCGCTTCATAGGAGATCGTGCGATACCCCCTGATAGCCCTGACGGCCATCGCCCTCTGTGGTTTACGCAGTATTGCGATGCAGCCAGCCGTCAGGTCAGAAGCCCACACTGGGGCCCCGTACAGGGCCATGGATCGCACGATCCCCAAGTACAACCGCCTACAGGCGGTGCTCGGGCCCCCCAGGTTGGGAAGCAACGTTGCGAGCGCGCCCGCCGCGCCCATCAACTTGGGCGTCAGCCGCCGAAAGTGGGGGCCGAAGTCCCACCGGCTGTCAAGCACCAGTCCTAAGTACTTCATGGTTGACTCGACAGCAATTCGAGCCCCTCCGACCACAATGTGTGATCCCGGCGGCGGCGCCCGTCGGGGGCCATGGAATGCGATGGCCTCCGACTTGTTGAGGGCCACCTCCAGGCCCAGGCGTCGGATGCGACTCACGACCTGCGAGACCGCAGCCGTAGCCAGCAACGCTGCCTCCCTGTACGAACTCCCCCGGGCCGTGACCAGCGTGTCGTCCGCGTAACACGTCAGGTCCACTCCGGGTTGGAGCTCGCCCCTCAGCACCCAGTCGTATCCGATGTTCCACAGGAGAGGACCTACAACCGAACCCTGTGGAACACCGCACGACATATCGCGTCGGCCCCCGCCGTCGCGTCCCCTATAGGTGACACACCTTTCCGCCAAGTAAGCCCCAACGATGTGGCGGAGGTAGGGAGGCACCCTATGGTAACGCAGTGCCTCCCGAATACAACTCCAGGGCAGGGTATTGAACGCATTGGAAATGTCCAAGGACACCGCCAGCATCACCCCGCCCCGGGACACCGCTTCCTCCGCCAGGACTCTCACCCGCATTATCGCGTCGATAGTGGAGCGCCCATGCCGAAAACCGAACTGACTGTCGTCCAGATCCGGCCCCTCTCTGCACAAGTGGCCGACGAGGCGGGCTGCAATTATCCGCTCAAAAAGCTTACCCACCTCGTCTAGCAGCACTATAGGCCGGTATGCGGACGGCGAGTCTGCTGGGCGCCCCACTTTCCTGAGCAGGACCAGACGACCTGTTTTCCACTGAGTAGGGAACCGGCCCTGCTCAAGGCAAGCTGAGTAGAGTCCTCTCAGCTGGGGCTCTAGCTCCTTTAAAGCGAGAACGAGCGCGCGGCCGGGAACTCCATCGGGCCCCGGGGCAACTGTTTTGGCCCGGAGCCGCGTTACGGCCGCCGTCATCTCCGGCTGTGTCACCTCAGGGACCTCCTCATCCTCCGACTCTGCGGCTGTGGGCAAAGCCATCGGCGGCGGCACATGCTCTTCTCTAGCAGGGAAAAGGGCTGCGACCACTTCCTCTAGTAACTGAGGCTCTAGACTCTCAGTGAGTGGGGGCGCCCAGGCACGAAGTTTCCCTCGAACCGCACGATATGGACGTCCCCACGGATCCCCGTCTAGGGTCGCCAGCATCTCTTCCCTGGCTCGAGTCTTTGACTCGTCGATGGCCAGCCACAGAGCCTCCTTCGCCGCGCGGTACACCTCATACAGCGCGGCTTCTTCTTCCGGAACCCGACGACGTCTCCTCCGGTATCGGGTGTACTGGCGCCGAACCTCCACGCAAGTCACGCGCATCTGCGCGATTGCGGCGGACCACCAGTACACCTGGCGCCTTGTGAGCTCTGTGCGGACACGGGGCATGGACGCGTCGCAGATTTGCGTCATCGTCCTGCGGAACCACTGCGCCTCCCCTTCGACGTCGACGGGTTCGTTCGTCAGTGACTCCCGGACCCAGGCCTGGATAATAGCAGCTTCCTCGAGAAGTTCCCTGTCGATTCGCTTGTACGACCAGCGAGGACCATCCACTTGCGAGGCAGACGGGCGGCCGCCGCCCGCACTCTGGGTGGAGACGTCGAAACGAATGTAACGATGATCCGACAACGTCTCCACCTCTACGGCAACTCGCCAGTCGCGGACACGGCCCGCAACAGCGGAGCTGGCAAACGAGACGTCCACTATAGACCCACCCCGCTGCCGCACGCACGTGTAGACCGAGCCCCGATTCAGGACGGTCAGGCCGGCCGTGATCGCCCACTCTTCCAACACCTCGCCCTTAGGATCGGTGACCGGGGATCCCCACGCCGTAGACTTGGCGTTTAGATCCCCGAGCAACAGCACCGGGCGAGGGTGGAACTGGCCCACGACGGCACCCAACTCGACAAGGAACCCCTCGAAGTCAGCAAGACTCTTGTTGGGCGAGAAGTACGCACCAATCGTAACGATTCCCCCCGAAAGAGCGGCGACCCAGCCGTGTCCTCGGGAGGGACTGACAAGAGTCCCGCCAGTGATAGCCACTAAACCGTCTAGGTCCCCTGCCCAGTTATCACGGGGGGGGACAAAATACGGCTCAGCGACCACAGCCACGTGGATCGACCACTCCGCCATGCTCTGGAGCAGCAGATCCTGAGCTCTGGCAGAGTGATTGATATTTGCCTGGAGGAAATGAAATTGTGTCATCACTGACATTCCATTTCCTCGGCATCTTCTCCTTCCCTGGGTCGGGAGTCAGCTGCTGTGTTTCCAGGTTGTGGGAGGGGTGCAGGTCCTCCGACAGCTCCTGTCCTCCTGCCAACATTTTTGGGCGCCTTGCAGGCTTTCCCGCCAAGTCTGTGCTCCGTAGGCTTTCCTGCAGCTGCGCAAAGACTGCAGTGTGGAGCCGCGGAGCACTTGGCCGACTTGTGGCCGGGTTGACCGCAGCGATAACATAGATCACTGCGATCGATTTGTGCAGTGCATTGTGCCCGGACGTGCCCCTTTTCCAGGCACCTGAAGCACTGCACAGCCCTTGTTGGCAGGAGTTTAGCCCTGACAGACACCCATCCCACCCGCAAACGTCTGCCGTCTGCGACCTTATTTGCAGCCGCTACCGGGCACTGCACCCAAACCGTGCCTAGCCCGGCAGCGCTGCAGCGAATTTCACCCGCCTTCACATTTTCGAGCGGACATCCACCATTTTCGGCAATGGCCGCCACTACTTGCTCCGGGGTCGCGGTGTCGTCCAGCCCATCTATTCGCAATTCAGCCGTTTTGGTGGGTCTGGACACCCGGGCATCCTCCGGTTTGAGGACCTCTCGTAGTTTAGCAGCCAGAACGTCCGCCCTCTCCTGCCTTGCAGCACCCGACACCTCAAACACCTTAGCACCCGTAGCTGCCGTTCTAAAAGTAAAGCCAGCCGGGGTGCCAAATTCGCTGAACTTCAGCTTCTCCTTGACCTCCATCAGGACCGACTTATAGGTCACACCCCTGTTTGCGGCTTCGGGCTGCAGTGTGATAACTACAGCCTCGGAGCGTGGAGTTATGACCTTGAGCGGCCTCGTGCCCTCTGCTGGAGTCGGGCCGTTGGCGGGTGTCGGCAGTGCTGCCTTCTTCTTGCGGCCCCTTTTTACAACCGTCGTCCAGGTCTCTTGGTTGGGTGGCGCAGTCGCCGGGAGCGCGGTTGTGTTGGAAGGGGGCGCGGACACACCCTCCGCGGGTTTCTTGGGCCCCTTCGCGGGCTTTTTGCCCCGCTCCGCAGGTTTCTTAGCCACCTGTGCGGGCTGCGTCCCTGTGGACTCCTCTTTCCTCCGTCTATCTGCCGCAAGCGGCGGCCGGAGGATTTCGGCCGGGGGAAGTCGTGCTTCTATGGCCTCCAGCCGGGCATTCACCATGCCCCCACACTGCAGCATGCAGATTCTGGCCACCCTCTCTATATCTTGGTCCGACAGGGCAAGAGCATGCGGTGGAGCAGATGCAGGGGCCGATGAAAATGCGGCAGGAGGGGAGCGGGTGGCTTCCGGAGTCGCTTGCCGCGGCCAGCCATTCCTCTGAGCGGCAAACTGCCGCTTGAGGTCCTCCAGCTCGGAGCGGAGACGGCTGTTCTCCTCCCACAGCTTCGCCGTCTCTTCCGAGGTCGTACGATCAAGGAGAATCTTAACCGCCTCCCTGATCCCTTCCGCCGCCTCTTTAAGGGCACGGGTGAAGGAGCCTTTCAGGTTGCCGGACTTGGTAGCAACCTTCAGGACAACATCCACACCGTCCAACACCTGGCGGTTGAGTTCCTGTGCCGTTAGGCTCCCCCCTGTAGCGGCCTGGGCAGACCGCCGCTCCCGGGCCTGACGGGCCATTTCGGCGACCTCATCGGCCGCGACCGCTCTAGTTTGAGCACGCTTCGCGGCGTTGGCCTCCGCCTTCGTGCCCACAAGCGAGACGGTGACCCCTCCTGGCTCCTCGGTTGAGGCCTCGGATGAGACACCGAGGTCACTTTCCCCTCCGATTCCCGGCGTATCAGGCCGCTTGAAGCGACCCCGATCGTCGCGCCCTGGTATCGGAGCGGAAGCTCCACCCGCCACCACGCGACCCCGTCCTCTCTTCGCCGACGTCAATTTAGCGGCCGACAGGTTCTCCTCGCTTGAGGAGAGATCCATCGACCTCGTCCGCGAACGCTTTCCAGAGGACCTGACACGCCCGCCCGAGTCCTGATCGGACATACTTTGGTCCCTTGAGGGACGGGAGCCTCCTCGGCTCTTGTTGCCGTCGCCGGCAAGCGGCACCTCCACCAATAAACTTGGTACGTTCTCAGCTTTTTTGCTATCATTATTTTTATCCATACTGTTCCCACGAGTAGTGAGAACCTAACCTAACCTAACCTAACCTTTTTTTTTTTTTTTTTTTTTTTTGTCGCTGAGAAATGACATTACGCATCTCCGCTCGTCGGGGGACGACACGGAGTATGTGGGACTCCCTGCCAGAGTGGCAGTATACCCACTAAAACTCAGCGGTGTTCCCGCATCGCCGTGATGGGAGGGCCATGGGAGACCGGCTCATCCTTTACTTCCACAACCCTCCCGGCGCATGCCCGCCTAGCTGGCGGGCCCCGCATGCCCCCCAGGCTGGGGGGCTACGGGAATGGCCGGGAACACCTGGCCATTCCCGTCCGACACTGATGGAGGCCTGTGCAATACAGGCAAGGGTGCCCCCGCACCCGTTGCCTGCTGGCCTCCACCTGGGAGGAGTCGGAGATGACTGTCATACTGACGTCTTCTTCGACCCCTCCTCCGCCTTCGGAGCGGCGCCGCGAGAGGGTCTTCCTCCCGCGCGCGCTCCGCCGCCTCCTTCTGGGACATGACGTATTCGCAGAAGGAGGCGACTGCCGCCCAGGACCCCTCATCCCCCAGCATGGCGTTGATCAAGCCGGGGAGAGAAAGGTCCGTTCCGATCGCCGCCGTGAGACTGCGGCGCGGCTCGGACCACGACGGGCACACCTCGAGAGTGTGCTGCGCCGTGTCCTCCGCCGCGCCACAGTCGTGACACGACGGCGTCTCCTCCCGCCCGATACGGTGCAGGTACGATCCGAAACAACCGTGTCCGGACAGCACCTGCACCAGGCGGAAGGAGAGGAACCCATGCGACCGCTCGAGCCAGTCTCGCAGGACCGGCCCAATCGCGTCGAGGGTTCGGCGGCCGAAGGCTGCGGTGGCGAGGTCCGTCGTCCAATGGACGACGATGGCGTCCCTCGCCTCCCGCCGGACGGCTTCCCGCTCTTCCGGGGCGGGGCGTTCTCCTCTCGCCCTCCGCCCCGCCGTCCATTCATACACTCTGGCGAGCACCCACGCCTCGAGTTCCCAAGGTGGGGTGCCGGCCAGAGCGCATGCTGCCGCGGAGCCCACCGTGCGGTAGGCCCGCGCCACCCGCTGGGCTATGGCCCTTTGGGGCGCCCGCAGGGCGGCGGCGTTCTCCCTCCTTTGGAGGGAGTCCTCCCAGATGGGCGCCCCGTAGAGGGCCATACTCTTTAAGATGCCGGCGTAAAGTTGCCGGCATCGTGCGCTGGGCCCCCCCAGGTTGGGAAGCAGCCAAGAGAGCGCGCCCGCGGTCTTCAGCAGGCGCGACGACAGCCCGTTAAAATGCGGACCGAAGCGCCACCTGCTGTCGAGTACAAGGCCCAGATATTTCATCTGGGCCTTGACCTCGATTCTGACGCCCTCCACGAAGATGTGGGCGTCAGGTGGGGGGCGCTGCCGAGGTCCGTGGAAGAACACGGCCTCGGTCTTGTGCAGCGCCACCGTTAAACCTAGGCGGCGGATCCTCCCCGCGACCAAGGATCCGCCCGCCGAGGCCAAGTTGGCCGCTTCCCTGAAACTGCCCCCCCGGGCGGTGAGGAGAGTGTCGTCCGCGTAGCACACGACTCTCGTGCCTCGGAGGAGAGTTCCCCGCAGGAGCCAATCATAGCCGACGTTCCAGAGGAGAGGTCCTATGACTGACCCCTGCGGAACGCCGGCCTCAACGGCGTATCGCCGGACTTGGCCAGTCCTATTTACCAGGAGGATCGCCCGATCCTCCAGGTAGCTGGCCAGCAGACTGCGCAGGTATCGAGGCACTCCGTGGAATCGGAGCGCCTCTAGGATGGTGGAGTGGGGAACGGAGTTGAAGGCGTTGGCTATATCGAATGACACAGCCAACAATCCGTCCCCTGCCTCCATCGCCTCCTTCGCCTGCCCCTTAAGGCAGGCCAGCGCGTCCACCGTGGAACGCTCAGCCCGAAAACCGAACTGAGCATCCGACAAGTCCGGCCCGATCCCGCGCAAATGGCCCTTTAACCGCGCAGCGATTATCCCCTCGAACATTTTGCCGACCTCGTCGAGCAGAACGATGGGCCGGTATGCCGAGGGGGAGTCTGCGGGGCGGCCCTCCTTGCGAAGGAGGCACAACTGCCCCTCCTTCCACGGTTTCGGGAACCTCCCAGAAGCAAGGCATGCGCTGAAGAGGTCCCGAAACCTCTCCTCCATTTGGGTGGCAGCGATTGCCACCACCCTTGCGGGAACGCCGTCGGGGCCTGGAGCTGTCTTCTTGGCGCGGATATGGAAAATCGCCGCGCCAAGTTCCGACTCCGTGACAGGAGGGGGGGCCTCCTCTTCTTCCTCGTCGTCTGGCGGGGCTATAGCTCGTGCTGGGCCCATCACTGGCGGGGTGAAGTTGTTGTCCCTGCACGGGAACAGGGACTGAACCACCCCATCCAGAAATGCGGGCTCCAGGGTCTCGGCAACCGGGGGACCAAAGGGGCGCAATTTGTTGCGCGCCGCCTTATATGGTCGCCCGTAGGGGTCGTTGTCGAGACCCTCCAGCAGCTCGGCTCTCGCCGAGTCTCTGGCGGCGGCGATGGCCCGATCGAGGACCATTTTTGCCTCCATGTATAGCTCATAGAGGTGGTCCTCGTCGGCCCGGTCCCGTCGACGCCGCCGCCGGCTCCGCGTATAGGCCCTCCTTGCCGCCACACACGCTGCTCGAAGCCCCGCCAGCTCCACCGACCACCAGTACACGGCGCGTTTGGGTAGTGGTCGTCGGCGAGACCGAGGCATGCTAGAGTTGCATACCTCGGTCAGAGACTCCCTCAGTATCCCCGCTACGGCGTCCACATCCAAGCCGGCGGTAGGCGGCGACAGCCAGTCCTGGATGAACGCCGCCTCCGCCGCTGCCTCCCTGTCCAGGCGGGTTACGGCCCACCGCGGGAACGGTGATCGCCCCGAGAGGGGCCGCATCTCACCGGGGCCACTCGCGGAGATGTCGAACCGGATGTAGCGGTGGTCCGACATGGTCTCCACGAGGTCCACCCGCCAGTTCAACACGCGCGCGGCCAACGCAGGGGTGGCGAAAGTGACGTCCACTATTGAGCCACCCTGACGCCGCACGCATGTCTGGACACTTCCTCTGTTCAAGAGGGAGAGTCCAGAGGAGGCAGCCCACATTTCCACCGCCCGCCCGCGTGCGTCGGTGGCCGGGTTGCCCCAGGTCACCGACTTGGCGTTCAAGTCTCCCAGCACGAAGACCTGACGCGGCGCCGCCCTGCCGACCACGGCGGCCAGGACTCCGAGATAGTTCTCGAAGTCCCGGAGAGGGCGGTTTGGGGAGAAATAGACGCCCACGAGGGCTATCTCTCCCCACGCGGCGGCCACGTATCCCGGTCCCCTCTCTAATAGCGAGAGGGGAGGGGAGTCTGTGGAAGACCGCGCCGCTAGTGCCACCAAGCCCTCCTCGTCACCCAGCCAACTGCCGGGGATCGAGTAGGGCTCGGCGACCACCGCTACGTTCACCAACCACTCAGCCATGGCCTGCACCAGCAGGTCCTGGGCCGCTCTGCAGTGGTTGGTGTTCGCCTGGAGGATGCGGTAGTCGGAAACCATTATTCCGACATCGCACCCCCCTCCTCAGCAACCGCCGCTGGAGCTGCAGCGGCGACGACGGTGGCGGCGGTGGTGGCAACAGGGCGAACCTGCGCCGGCACTATGCCCTTCCTCACGGGGGGCTTGCAGCTCCTGCCCGTCATCCTGTGGTCCGCGGGGCGGCCACTGGCGGCACACGCCGTGCAGTGTGGCGTGGTGGCGCGGCAGGTGACACTCTTGTGTCCCTCTTGCCCGCACTGGTAGCACGTGTCTCCCCAATCGAACTTTGAGGGACACGTGGCTCGGGTGTGGCCGAACGCAAAACACTTGAAGCAGCGCATAGGCTGGTCTTCAAGTGGTCGGACCACAGCCGAGCTGAGTCCCACCAATAACCTTCCTTTGCCCGCAGCAAGGACGGCCCCAGCCGCGGCGACTGGGCACTCAACGCGCATGATGCCCATGCCGCGGCGCCCGGGCCTGATGGCTCCGCCTTTTACCGCGCCAGCGTCGCAGCCTCCAGCCGCAGCAACGGCCGCCACCACATCCTCCTTGGTGACCGAATCCTCCAGATCGGCCACCTCCAAGGCTGCGGTCTTAACGGGCCTGACGACCGTTGCCGCATCCGCGATGACCTCTTGCAACTTTGTTGCGAAGAGGTCCGCATTTGTGCCGCGTGTTTCCCCCGAGAACTCGAAAATTCGAGCCCCGGTTAGGGTTCGGCGGCACGTGATGTTGCTGATCCCCAGCTGCGTGGGATCAGCATTGGTACGAGCCCGTCTTAGGACGGACTCGTACGTCTCGCCCCGCTCCACGGCCTCCGGGGTGATGGTCACCACGACGGCCGCGGTTTTGGGAGGAACTAGCTTCCTCCCGCCGGCTGGAGCCCTTTTGGCTGCGGGAGCAGTCGCAGCGGGCTTGGAGGCCGACTTTTTACCCTTCTTTCCCCTCCTGACCACTTCCGTCCACGACTGGTTGGACGGGGTGGTGGAGGGAAGAAGGGCGTCTTCCTCCTGCGACTTCTGGGTGGCTGCTGGGGTGGCAGACGACCCAGACGCTCCCTCCGCACTTGTGGTGGGGGTTTGAGGAGCCACCTTGGTCCTCTTGCCCTTGCCTTTCCCCTTGCCCTTGGAGGGCTTCACGGCCTGGGGCTGCGCACGCGATGCCGAGCCTGCTAGAGGCACAGGTTCCGGCTCCTTCGACGGAGGACTCTTATCCGCCGCTAGCGGCGGTCGGAGCCGCCTTTCCGGCAAGAGCCGGTCCTCGATGCCTGCGAAGCAGGCTCTGGTGAAGGCCCTCTCCTCCATGACAACCTTGCGGATTATATCCTCAAGGTTGGAAGGGGAGGAGGAGGAGCCTCCTACTGCCGGACCTGGGGCAGGCTGGGCAGGCCGGGCCGCGGCCTCAGCCAGCTTCTGGTGTAGCTGGCTGTTGTCCGCTTGCAGGCGATCCACCCTTGCCTGCAGCTGCCGCGTCTCGTCCGTGGCCGTCCGCTTCACCAGCTCCAGGACAATGCCGTGCAAGCTGGCGGCCCGGCATTTGAGGGCCTTCTGGAAGGTCCCCTTCAAGTTGGAGGACTTTGAGGCGACCTCCAAGACCTCCTCCTTGTCCTCCTGCGCCATGCGCTCCATTTCCGCCAGGGAGTGGTCGGCATACAGCACACTTGATGCACCATAGCCAGACCTCGACCTGGCGATTTGCGCCTGGCGCTCCTTCGCAGCGACCCTCTCCTCCAGGTCTTGCTGGAGTTGCGCCCTTCTTGCTAGATCTAGCTGGCGCTCGGCGTCCACCAAGCCCACTTCGTGGGTAGAGGAAGTCGAGGCCTTTTTGGACTTAACCTTCCTCTTCGGCTTGCTTCTGGCCGACTCCGAGGAGCCCTCGGACCCGAGCCTCAGATCGGCCCCTTTCCTTTTGAGGCAGCCGCTTTCAGCCGCCGACGCGTCCATACTGGAGTCGTCGGAGTCCGACAACTCGTCTGGCCTGCTAAACAAGCTGGCCGCAGACGGTGCGCGGTCAGCTTCCGACGCCGTAGCGTCGCCGGCGTGGCCCTGAGAAGGGCCGTTTGATTGGCCCTGAGAAGGGCCGTTGGGTGGGCCCTGAGAAGGGCCGTTTGAATCGCCTTGGGAAGAACGATTCGCAATGAATCGCCCAGAGGCGTCACGCATTGGTTTCTTATACATCGGGTTAAAATTAAAATCCAAATTCGCAGACGTCCGCATAAAAATCTACGATTCACAGCTCACTTTAGCCGCCGGTCTGCCACTCCGTTACGGTGGTCAGACACGGCGTTGCCCGGGGATCACGACGAGGACGTATAAGCTGTGGGGGGATCCCCAACCTAACCTAACCTAACCTAACCTAACCTAACCTAACCTAACCTAACCTAACCTAACCTAACCTAACCTAACCTAACCTAACCTAACCTAACCTAACCTAACCTAACCTAACCTAACCTAACCTAACCTAACCTAACCTAACCTAACCTAACCTAACCTAACCTAACCTAACCTAACCTAACCTAACCTAACCTAACCTAACCTAACCTTTTTTTTTTTTTTTTTTTTTTTTTTTTTTTGTCGCTGAGAAATGACATTACGCATCTCCGCTCGTCGGGGGACGACACGGAGTATGTGGGACTCCCTGCCAGAGTGGCAGTATACCCACTAAAACTCAGCGGTGTTCCCGCATCGCCGTGATGGGAGGGCCATGGGAGACCGGCTCATCCTTTACTTCCACAACCCTCCCGGCGCATGTCCGCCTAGCTGGCGGGCCCCGCATGCCCCCCATGCTGGGGGGCTACGGGAATGGCCGGGAACACCTGGCCATTCCCGTCCGACACTGATGGAGGCCTGTGCAATACAGGCAAGGGTGCCCCCGCACCCGTTGCCTGCTGGCCTCCACCTGGGAGGAGTCGGAGATGACTGTCATACTGACGTCTTCTTCGACCCCTCCTCCGCCTTCGGAGCGGTGCCGCGAGAGGGTCTTCCTCCCGCGCGCGCTCCGCCGCCTCCTTCTGGGACATGACGTATTCGCAGAAGGAGGCGACTGCCGCCCAGGACCCCTCATCCCCCAGCATGGCGTTGATCAAGCCGGGGAGCGAAAGGTCCGTTCCGATCGCCGCCGTGAGACTGCGGCGCGGCTCGGACCACGACGGGCACACCTCGAGAGTGTGCTGCGCCGTGTCCTCCGCCGCGCCACAGTCGTGACACGACGGCGTCTCCTCCCGCCCGATACGGTGCAGGTACGATCCGAAACAACCGTGTCCGGACAGCACCTGCACCAGGCGGAAGGAGAGGAACCCATGCGACCGCTCGAGCCAGTCTCGCAGGACCGGCCCAATCGCGTCGAGGGTTCGGCGGCCGAAGGCTGCGGTGGCGAGGTCCGTCGTCCAATGGACGACGATGGCGTCCCTCGCCTCCCGCCGGACGGCTTCCCGCTCTTCCGGGGCGGGGCGTTCTCCTCTCGCCCTCCGCCCCGCCGTCCATTCATACACTCTGGCGAGCACCCACGCCTCGAGTTCCCAAGGCGGGGTGCCGGCCAGAGCGCATGCTGCCGCGAAGCCCACCGTGCGGTAGGCCCGCGCCACCCGCTGGGCTATGGCCCTTTGGGGCGCCCGCAGGGCGGCGGCGTTCTCCCTCCTGTGGAGGGAGTCCTCCCAGATGGGCGCCCCGTAGAGGGCCATACTCTTTAAGATGCCGGCGTAAAGTTGCCGGCATCGTGCGCTGGGCCCCCCCAGGTTGGGAAGCAGCCAAGACAGCGCGCCCGCGGTCTTCAGCAGGCGCGACGACAGCCCGCTAAAATGCGGACCGAAGCGCCACCTGCTGTCGAGTACAAGGCCCAGATATTTCATCTGGGCCTTGACCTCGATTCTGACGCCCTCCACGAAGATGTGGGCGTCAGGTGGGGGGCGCTGCCGAGGTCCGTGGAAGAACACGGCCTCGGTCTTGTGCAGCGCCACCGTTAAACCTAGGCGGCGGATCCTCCCCGCGACCAAAGATCCGCCCGCCGAGGCCAAGTTGGCCGCCTCCCTGAAACTCCCCCCCCGGGCGGTGAGGAGAGTGTCGTCCGCGTAGCAAACGACACTCGTGCCTCGGAGGAGAGTTCCCCGCAGGAGCCAATCATAGCCGACGTTCCAGAGGAGAGGTCCTATGACTGACCCCTGCGGAACGCCGGCCTCAACGGCGTATCGCCGGACTTGGCCAGTCCTATTTACCAGGAGGATCGCCCGATCCTCCAGGTAGCTGGCCAGCAGACTGCGCAGGTATCGAGGCACTCCGTGGAATCGGAGCGCCTCTAGGATGGTGGAGTGGGGAACGGAGTTGAAGGCGTTGGCTATGTCGAATGACACAGCCAACAATCCGTCCCCTGCCTCCATCGCCTCCTTCGCCTGCCCCTTAAGGCAGGCCAGCGCGTCCACCGTGGAACGCTCAGCCCGAAAACCGAACTGAGCATCCGACAAGTCCGGCCCGATCCCGCGCAAATGACCCTTTAACCGCGCAGCGATTATCCCCTCGAACATTTTGCCGACCTCATCGAGCAGAACGATGGGCCGGTATGTCGAGGGGGAGTCTGCGGGGCGGCCCTCCTTGCGAAGGAGGCACAACTGCCCCTCCTTCCACGGTTTCGGGAACCTCCCAGAAGCAAGGCATGCGCTGAAGAGGTCCCGAAACCTCTCCTCCATTTGGGTGGCAGCGATCGCCACCACCCTTGCGGGAACGCCGTCGGGGCCTGGAGCTGTCTTCTTGGCGCGGATATGGAAAATCGCCGCGCCAAGTTCCGACTCCGTGACAGGAGGGGGGGCCTCCTCTTCTTCCTCGTCGTCTGGCGGGGCTATAGCTCGTGATGGGCCCATCACTGGCGGGGTGAAGTTGTTGTCCCTGCACGGGAACAGGGACTGAACCACCCCATCCAGAAACGCGGGCTCCAGGGTCTCGGCAACCGGGGGACCAAAGGGGCGCAATTTGTTTCGCGCCGCCTTATATGGTCGCCCGTAGGGGTCGTTGTCGAGACCCTCCAGCAGCTCGGCTCTAGCCGCGTCTCTGGCGGCAGCGATGGCCCGATCGAGGACCATTTTTGCCTCCATGTATAGCTCATAGAGGTGGTCCTCGTCGGCCCGGTCCCGTCGACGCCGCCGCCGGCTCCGCGTATAGGCCCTCCTTGCCCCCACACACGCTGCTCGAAGCCCCGCCAGCTCCACCGACCACCAGTACACGGCGCGTTTGGGTAGTGGTCGTCGGCGAGACCGAGGCATGCTAGAGTTGCATACCTCGGTCAGAGACTCCCTCAGTTGCCCCGCTACGGCGTCCACATCCAAGCCGGCGGTAGGCGGCGACAGCCAGTCCTGGATGAACGCCGCCTCCGCCGCTGCCTCCCTGTCCAGGCGGGTTAGGGCCCACCGCGGGAACGGTGATCGCCCCGAGAGGGGCCGCATCTCACCGGGGCCACTCGTGGAGATGTCGAACCGGATGTAGCGGTGGTCCGACATGGTCTCCACGAGGTCCACCCGCCAGTTCAACACGCGCGCGGCTAACGCAGGGGTGGCGAAAGTGACGTCCACTATTGAGCCACCCTGATGCCGCACGCATGTCTGGACGCTTCCTCTGTTCAAGAGGGAGAGTCCAGAGGAGGCAGCCCACATCTCCACCGCCCGCCCGCGTGCGTCGGTGGCCGGGTTGCCCCAGGTCACCGACTTGGCGTTCAAGTCTCCCAGCACGAAGACCTGACGCGGCGCCACCCTGCCGACCACGGCGGCCAGGACTCCGAGATAGTTCTCGAAGTCCTGGAGAGGGCGGTTTGGGGAGAAATAGACGCCCACGAGGGCTATCTCTCCCCACGCGGCGGCCACGTATCCCGGTCCCCTCTCTAATAGCGAGAGGGGAGGGGAGTCTGTGGAAGACCGCGCCGCTAGTGCCACCAAGCCCTCCTCGTCACCCAGCCAACTGCCGGGGATCGAGTAGGGCTCGGCGACCACCGCTACGTTCACCAACCACTCAGCCATGGCCTGCACCAGCAGGTCCTGGGCCGCTCTGCAGTGGTTGGTGTTCGCCTGGAGGATGCGGTAGTCGGAAACCATTATTCCGACATCGCACCCCCCTCCTCAGCAACCGCCGCTGGAGCTGCAGCGGCGACGACGGTGGCGGCGGTGGTGGCAACAGGGCGAACCTGCGCCGGCACTATGCCCTTCCTCACGGGGGGCTTGCAGCTCCTGCCCGTCATCCTGTGGTCCGCGGGGCGGCCACTGGCGGCACACGCCGTGCAGTGTGGCGTGGTGGCGCGGCAGGTGACACTCTTGTGTCCCTCTTGCCCGCACTGGTAGCACGTGTCTCCCCAGTCAAACTTTGAGGGACACGTGGCTCGGGTGTGGCCGAACGCAAAACACTTGAAGCAGCGCATAGGCTGGTCTTCAAGTGGTCGGACCACAGCCGAGCTGAGTCCCACCAATAACCGTCCTTTGCCCGCAGCAAGGACGGCCCCAGCCGCGGCGACTGGGCACTCAACGCGCATGATGCCCATGCCGCGGCGCCCGGGCCTGATGGCTCCGCCTTTTACCGCGCCAGCGTCACAACCTCCAGCCGCAGCAACGGCCGCAGCCACATCCTCTTTGGTGACCGAATCCTCCAGATCGGCCACCTCCAAGGCTGCGGTCTTAACGGGCCTGACGACCGTTGCCGCATCCGCGATGACCTCTTGCAACTTTGTTGCGAAGAGGTCCGCATTTGTGCCGCGAGTTTCCCCCGAGAACTCGAAAATTCGAGCCCCGGTTAGGGTTCGGCGGCACGTGATGTTGCTGATCCCCAGCTGTGTGGGATCAGCATTGGTACGAGCCCGTCTTAGGACGGACTCGTACGTCTCGCCCCGCTCCACGGCCTCCGGGGTGATGGTCACCACGACGGCCGCGGTTTTGGGAGGAACTAGCTTCCTCCCGCCGGCTGGAGCCCTTTTGGCTGCGGGTGCAGTCGCAGCGGGCTTGGAGGCCGACTTTTTACCCTTCTTTCCCCTCCTGACCACTTCCGTCCACGACTGGTTGGACGGGGTGGTGGAGGGAAGAAGGGCGTCTTCCTCCTGCGACTTCTGGGTGGCTGCTGGGGTGGCAGACGACCCAGACGCTCCCTCCGCACTTGTGGTGGGGGTTTGAGGAGCCACCTTAGTCCTCTTGCCCTTACCTTTCCCCTTGCCCTTAGAGGGCTTCGCGGCCTGGGGCTGCGCACACGTTGCCGAGCCTGCTAGAGGCACAGGTTCCGGCTCCTTCGAAGGTGGACTCTTATCCGCCGCTAGCGGCGGTCGGAGCCGCCTTTCCGGCAAGAGCCGGTCCTCGATGCCTGCGAAGCAGGCTCTGGTGAAGGCCCTCTCCTCCATGACAACCTTGCGGATTATATCCTCAAGGTTGGAAGGGGAGGAGGAGGAGCCTCCTACTGCCGGACCTGGGGCAGGTTGGGCAGGCCGGGCCGTGGCCTCAGCCAGCTTCTGGTGTAGCTGGCTGTTGTCCGCTTGCAGGCGATCCACCCTTGCCTGCAGCTGCCGCGTCTCGTCCGTGGCCGTCCGCTTCACCAGCTCCAGGACAATGCCGTGCAAGCTGGCGGCCCGGCATTTGAGGGCCTTCTGGAAGGTCCCCTTCAAGTTGGAGGACTTTGAGGCGACCTCCAAGACCTCCTCCTTGTCCTCCTGCGCCATGCGCTCCAGTTCCGCCAGGGAGTGGTCGGCATACAGCACACTAGTTGCACCATAGCCAGACCTCGACCTGGCGATTTGCGCCTGGCGCTCCTTCGCAGCGACCCTCTCCTCCAGGTCTTGCTGCAATTGCGCCCTTTTCGCCAGATCTAGCTGGCGCTCGGCGTCCACCAAGCCCACATCGTGGGTAGAGGAAGTCGAAGCCTTTTTGGACTTCAACTTCCTCTTCGGCTTGCTTCTGGCCGACTCCGAGGAGCCCTCGGACCCGAGCCTCAGATCGGCCCCCTTCCGCTTAAGGCAGCCGCTTTCAGCTGCCGACGCGTCCATACAGGAGTCGTCGGAGTCCGACAACTCGTCTGGCCTGCTAAACAAGCTGGCCGCAGACGGTGCGCGGTCAGCTTCCGACGCCATAGCGTCGCCGGCGTGGCCCTGAGAAGGGCCGTTTGATTGGCCCTGAGAAGGGCCGTTGGGTGGGCCCTGAGAAGGGCCGTTTGAACCGCCCTGGGAAGAACGATTCGAAATGAATCGCCCAGAGGCGTCACGCATTGGTTTAGCACTCATGAGGTTAAAATTAAAATTCGTAGACGTCCGCATAAAAAATCTACGATTCACAGCTCACTTTAGCCGCCGGTCTGCCACTCCGTTACGGTGGTCAGACACGGCGTTGCCCGGGGATCACGACGAGGACGTATAAGCTGTGGGGGGATCCCCAACCTAACCTAACCTAACCTAACCTAACCTAACCTAACCTAACCTAACCTAACCTAACCTAACCTAACCTAACCTAACCTAACCTAACCTAACCTAACCTAACCTAACCTTTTTTTTTTTTTTTTTTTTTTTTGTCGCTGAGAAATGACATTACGCATCTCCGCTCGTCGGGGGACGACACGGAGTATGTGGGACTCCCTGCCAGAGTGGCAGTATACCCACTAAAACTCAGCGGTGTTCCCGCATCGCCGTGATGGGAGGGCCATGGGAGACCGGCTCATCCTTTACTTCCACAACCCTCCCGGCGCATGCCCGCCTAGCTGGCGGGCCCCGCATGCCCCCCAGGCTGGGGGGCTACGGGAATGGCCGGGAACACCTGGCCATTCCCGTCCGACACTGATGGAGGCCTGTGCAATACAGGCAAGGGTGCCCCCGCACCCGTTGCCTGCTGGCCTCCACCTGGGAGGAGTCGGAGATGACTGTCATACTGACGTCTTCTTCGACCCCTCCTCCGCCTTCGGAGCGGCGCCGCGAGAGGGTCTTCCTCCCGCGCGCGCTCCGCCGCCTCCTTCTGGGACATGACGTATTCGCAGAAGGAGGCGACTGCCGCCCAGGACCCCTCATCCCCCAGCATGGCGTTGATCAAGCCGGGGAGTGAAAGGTCCGTTCCGATCGCCGCCGTGAGACTGCGGCGCGGCTCGGACCACGACGGGCACACCTCGAGAGTGTGCTGCGCCGTGTCCTCCGCCGCGCCACAGTCGTGACACGACGGCGTCTCCTCCCGCCCGATACGGTGCAGGTACGATCCGAAACAACCGTGTCCGGACAGCACCTGCACCAGGCGGAAGGAGAGGAACCCATGCGACCGCTCGAGCCAGTCTCGCAGGACCGGCCCAATCGCGTCGAGGGTTCGGCGGCCGAAGGCTGCGGTGGCGAGGTCCGTCGTCCAATGGACGACGATGGCGTCCCTCGCCTCCCGCCGGACGGCTTCCCGCTCTTCCGGGGCGGGGCGTTCTCCTCTCGCCCTCCGCCCCGCCGTCCATTCATACACTCTGGCGAGCACCCACGCCTCGAGTTCCCAAGGTGGGGTGCCGGCCAGAGCGCATGCTGCCGCGAAGCCCACCGTGCGGTAGGCCCGCGCCACCCGCTGGGCTATGGCCCTTTGGGGCGCCCGCAGGGCGGCGGCGTTCTCCCTCCTTTGGAGGGAGTCCTCCCAGATGGGCGCCCCGTAGAGGGCCATACTCTTTAAGATGCCGGCGTAAAGTTGCCGGCATCGTGCGCTGGGCCTCCCCAGGTTGGGAAGCAGCCAAGACAGCGCGCCCGCGGTCTTCAGCAGGCGCGACGACAGCCCGCTAAAATGCGGACCGAAGCGCCACCTGCTGTCGAGTACAAGGCCCAGATATTTCATCTGGGCCTTGACCTCGATTCTGACGCCCTCCACGAAGATGTGGGCGTCAGGTGGGGGGCGCTGCCGAGGTCCGTGGAAGAACACGGCCTCGGTCTTGTGCAGCGCCACCGTTAAACCTAGGCGGCGGATCCTCCCCGCGACCAAGGATCCGCCCGCCGAGGCCAAGTTGGCCGCTTCCCTGAAACTCCCCCCCCGGGCGGTGAGGAGAGTGTCGTCCGCGTAGCAAACGACACTCGTGCCTCGGAGGAGAGTTCCCCGCAGGAGCCAATCATAGCCGACGTTCCAGAGGAGAGGTCCTATGACTGACCCCTGCGGAACGCCGGCCTCAACGGCGTACCGCCGGACTTGGCCAGTCCTATTCACCAGGAGGATCGCCCGATCCTCCAGGTAGCTGGCCAGCAGACTGCGCAGGTATCGAGGCACTCCGTGGAATCGGAGCGCCTCTAGGATGGTGGAGTGGGGAACGGAGTTGAAGGCGTTGGCTATGTCGAATGACACAGCCAACAATCCGTCCCCTGCCTCCATCGCCTCCTTCGCCTGCCCCTTAAGGCAGGCCAGCGCGTCCACCGTGGAACGCTCAGCCCGAAAACCGAACTGAGCATCCGACAAGTCCGGCCCGATCCCGCGCAAATGGCCCTTTAACCGCGCAGCGATTATCCCCTCGAACATTTTGCCGACCTCATCGAGCAGAACGATGGGCCGGTATGCCGAGGGGGAGTCTGCGGGGCGGCCCTCCTTGCGAAGGAGGCACAACTGCCCCTCCTTCCACGGTTTCGGGAACCTCCCAGAAGCAAGGCATGCGCTGAAGAGGTCCCGAAACCTCTCCTCCATTTGGGTGGCAGCGATCGCCACCACCCTTGCGGGAACGCCGTCGGGGCCTGGAGCTGTCTTCTTGGCGCGGATATGGAAAATCGCCGCGCCAAGTTCCGACTCCGTGACAGGAGGGGGGGCCTCCTCTTCTTCCTCGTCGTCTGGCGGGGCTATAGCTCGTGATGGGCCCATCACTGGCGGGGTGAAGTTGTTGTCCCTGCACGGGAACAGGGACTGAACCACCCCATCCAGAAACGCGGGCTCCAGGGTCTCGGCAACCGGGGGACCAAAGGGGCGCAATTTGTTTCGCGCCGCCTTATATGGTCGCCCGTAGGGGTCGTTGTCGAGACCCTCCAGCAGCTCGGCTCTCGCCGAGTCTCTGGCGGCGGCGATGGCCCGATCGAGGACCATTTTTGCCTCCATGTATAGCTCATAGAGGTGGTCCTCGTCGGCCCGGTCCCGTCGACGCCGCCGCCGGCTCCGCGTATAGGCCCTCCTTGCCCCCACACACGCTGCTCGAAGCCCCGCCAGCTCCACCGACCACCAGTACACAGCGCGTTTGGGTAGTGGTCGTCGGCGAGACCGAGGCATGCTAGAGTTGCATACCTCGGTCAGAGACTCCCTCAGTTGCCCCGCTACGGCGTCCACATCCAAGCCGGCGGTAGGCGGCGACAGCCAGTCCTGGATGAACGCCGCCTCCGCCGCTGCCTCCCTGTCCAGGCGGGTTAGGGCCCACCGCGGGAACGGTGATCGCCCCGAGAGGGGCCGCATCTCACCGGGGCCACTCGTGGAGATGTCGAACCGGATGTAGCGGTGGTCCGACATGGTCTCCACGAGGTCCACCCGCCAAACCTAACCTAACCTAACCTAACCTAACCTAACCTAACCTAACCTAACCTAACCTAACCTAACCTAACCTAACCTAACCTAACCTAACCTAACCTAACCTAACCTAACCTAACCTAACCTAACCTAACCTAACCTAACCTAACCTAACCTAACCTTTTTTTTTTTTTTTTTTTTTTTTTTTTTTTTTTTTTTTTTTTTTTTTTTGTCGCTGAGAAATGACATTACGCATCTCCGCTCGTCGGGGGACGACACGGAGTATGTGGGACTCCCTGCCAGAGTGGCAGTATACCCACTAAAACTCAGCGGTGTTCCCGCATCGCCGTGATGGGAGGGCCATGGGAGACCGGCTCATCCTTTACTTCCACAACCCTCCCGGCGCATGCCCGCCTAGCTGGCGGGCCCCGCATGCCCCCCAGGCTGGGGGGCTACGGGAATGGCCGGGAACACCTGGCCATTCCCGTCCGACACTGATGGAGGCCTGTGCAATACAGGCAAGGGTGCCCCCGCACCCGTTGCCTGCTGGCCTCCACCTGGGAGGAGTCGGAGATGACTGTCATACTGACGTCTTCTTCGACCCCTCCTCCGCCTTCGGAGCGGCGCCGCGAGAGGGTCTTCCTCCCGCGCGCGCTCCGCCGCCTCCTTCTGGGACATGACGTATTCGCAGAAGGAGGCGACTGCCGCCCAGGACCCCTCATCCCCCAGCATGGCGTTTATCAAGCCGGGGAGCGAAAGGTCCGTTCCGATCGCCGCTGTGAGACTGCGGCGCGGCTCGGACCACGACGGGCACACCTCGAGAGTGTGCTGCGCCGTGTCCTCCGCCGCGCCACAGTCGTGACACGACGGCGTCTCCTCCCGCCCGATACGGTGCAGGTACGATCCGAAACAACCGTGTCCGGACAGCACCTGCACCAGGCGGAAGGAGAGGAACCCATGCGACCGCTCGAGCCAGTCTCGCAGGACCGGCCCAATCGCGTCGAGGGTTCGGCGGCCGAAGGCTGCGGTGGCGAGGTCCGTCGTCCAATGGACGACGATGGCGTCCCTCGCCTCCCGCCGGACGGCTTCCCGCTCTTCCGGGGCGGGGCGTTCTCCTCTCGCCCTCCGCCCCGCCGTCCATTCATACACTCTGGCGAGCACCCACGCCTCGAGTTCCCAAGGTGGGGTGCCGGCCAGAGCGCATGCTGCCGCGAAGCCCACCGTGCGGTAGGCCCGCGCCACCCGCTGGGCTATGGCCCTTTGGGGCGCCCGCAGGGCGGCGGCGTTCTCCCTCCTGTGGAGGGAGTCCTCCCAGATGGGCGCCCCGTAGAGGGCCATACTCTTTAAGATGCCGGCGTAAAGTTGCCGGCATCGTGCGCTGGGCCCTCCCAGGTTGGGAAGCAGCCAAGAAAGCGCGCCCGCGGTCTTCAACAGGCGCGACGACAGCCCGCTAAAATGCGGACCGAAGCGCCACCTGCTGTCGAGTACAAGGCCCAGATATTTCATCTGGGCCTTGACCCCGATTCTGACGCCCTCCACGAAGATGTGGGCGTCAGGTGGGGGGCGCTGCCGAGGTCCGTGGAAGAACACGGCCTCGGTCTTGTGCAGCGCCACCGTTAAACCTAGGCGGCGGATCCTCCCCGCGACCAAGGATCCGCCCGCCGAGGCCAAGTTGGCCGCCTCCCTGAAACTCCCCCCCCGGGCGGTGAGGAGAGTGTCGTCCGCGTAGCAAACGACACTCG
This sequence comes from Dicycla oo, assembly GCA_948252095.1. Lineage (NCBI taxonomy): Eukaryota > Metazoa > Arthropoda > Insecta > Lepidoptera > Noctuidae > Dicycla > Dicycla oo. Next base: position 19,404 of record CAOCOZ010000032.1, on the reverse strand, counting down.
TGCCTCGGAGGAGAGTTCCCCGCAGGAGCCAATCATAGCCGACGTTCCAGAGGAGAGGTCCTATGACTGACCCCTGCGGAACGCCGGCCTCAACGGCGTATCGCCGGACTTGGCCAGTCCTATTTACCAGGAGGATCGCCCGATCCTCCAGGTAGCTGGCCAGCAGACTGCGCAGGTATCGAGGCACTCCGTGGAATCGGAGCGCCTCTAGGATGGTGGAGTGGGGAACGGAGTTGAAGGCGTTGGCTATGTCGAATGACACAGCCAACAATCCGTCCCCTGCCTCCATCGCCTCCTTCGCCTGCCCCTTAAGGCAGGCCAGCGCGTCCACCGTGGAACGCTCAGCCCGAAAACCGAACTGAGCATCCGACAAGTCCGGCCCGATCCCGCGCAAATGGCCCTTTAACCGCGCAGCGATTATCCCCTCGAACATTTTGCCGACCTCATCGAGCAGAACGATGGGCCGGTATGCCGAGGGGGAGTCTGCGGGGCGGCCCTCCTTGCGAAGGAGGCACAACTGCCCCTCCTTCCACGGTTTCGGGAACCTCCCAGAAGCAAGGCATGCGCTGAAGAGGTCCCGAAACCTCTCCTCCATTTGGGTGGCAGCGATCGCCACCACCCTTGCGGGAACGCCGTCGGGGCCTGGAGCTGTCTTCTTGGCGCGGATATGGAAAATCGCCGCGCCAAGTTCCGACTCCGTGACAGGAGGGGGGGCCTCCTCTTCTTCCTCGTCGTCTGGCGGGGCTATAGCTCGTGCTGGGCCCATCACTGGCGGGGTGAAGTTGTTGTCCCTGCACGGGAACAGGGACTGAACCACCCCATCCAGAAATGCGGGCTCCAGGGTCTCGGCAACCGGGGGACCAAAGGGGCGCAATTTGTTGCGCGCCGCCTTATATGGTCGCCCGTAGGGGTCGTTGTCGAGACCCTCCAGCAGCTCGGCTCTCGCTGCGTCTCTGGCGGCGGCGATGGCCCGATCGAGGACCATTTTTGCCTCCATGTATAGCTCATAGAGGTGGTCCTCGTCGGCCCGGTCCCGTCGACGCCGCCGCCGGCTCCGCGTATAGGCCCTCCTTGCCCCCACACACGCTGCTCGAAGCCCCGCCAGCTCCACCGACCACCAGTACACGGCGCGTTTGGGTAGTGGTCGTCGGCGAGACCGAGGCATGCTAGAGTTGCATACCTCGGTCAGAGACTCCCTCAGTTGCCCCGCTACGGCGTCCACATCCAAGCCGGCGGTAGGCGGCGACAGCCAGTCCTGGATGAACGCCGCCTCCGCCGCTGCCTCCCTGTCCAGGCGGGTTAGGGCCCACCGCGGGAACGGTGATCGCCCCGAGAGGGGCCGCATCTCACCGGGGCCACTCGTGGAGATGTCGAACCGGATGTAGCGGTGGTCCGACATGGTCTCCACGAGGTCCACCCGCCAGTTCAACACGCGCGCGGCTAACGCAGGGGTGGCGAAAGTGACGTCCACTATTGAGCCACCCTGACGCCGCACGCATGTCTGGACGCTTCCTCTGTTCAAGAGGGAGAGTCCAGAGGAGGCAGCCCACATCTCCACCGCCCGCCCGCGTGCGTCGGTGGCCGGGTTGCCCCAGGTCACCGACTTGGCGTTCAAGTCTCCCAGCACGAAGACCTGACGCGGCGCTGCCCTGCCGACCACGGCGGCCAGGACTCCGAGATAGTTCTCGAAATCCTGGAGAGGGCGGTTTGGGGAGAAATAGACGCCCACGAGGGCTATCTCTCCCCACGCGGCGGCCACGTATCCCGGTCCCCTCTCTAATAGCGAGAGGGGAGGGGAGTCTGTGGAGGACCGCGCCGCTAGTGCCACCAAGCCGTCCTCGTCACCCAGCCAACTGCCGGGGATCGAGTAGGGCTCGGCGACCACCGCTACGTTCACCAACCACTCAGCCATGGCCTGCACCAGCAGGTCCTGGGCCGCTCTGCAGTGGTTGGTGTTCGCCTGGAGGATGCGGTAGTCGGAAACCATTATTCCGACATCGCACCCCCCTCCTCAGCAACCGCCGCTGGAGCTGCAGCGGCGACGACGGTGGCGGCGGTGGTGGCAACAGGGCGAACCTGCGCCGGCACTATGCCCTTCCTCACGGGGGGCTTGCAGCTCCTGCCCGTCATCCTGTGGTCCGCGGGGCGGCCACTGGCGGCACACGCCGTGCAGTGTGGCGTGGTGGCGCGGCAGGTGACACTCTTGTGTCCCTCTTGCCCGCACTGGTAGCACGTGTCTCCCCAGTCAAACTTTGAGGGACACGTGGCTCGGGTGTGGCCGAACGCAAAACACTTGAAGCAGCGCATAGGCTGGTCTTCAAGTGGTCGGACCACAGCCGAGCTGAGTCCCACCAATAACCGTCCTTTGCCCGCAGCAAGGACGGCCCTAGCCGCGGCGACTGGGCACTCAACGCGCATGATGCCCATGCCGCGGCGCCCGGGCCTGATGGCTCCGCCTTTTACTGCGCCAGCGTCGCAGCCTCCAGCCGCAGCAACGGCCGCCACCACATCCTCCTTGGTGACCGAATCCTCCAGATCGGCCACCTCCAAGGCTGCGGTCTTAACGGGCCTGACAACCGTTGCCGCATCCGCGATGACCTCTTGCAACTTTGTTGCGAAGAGGTCCGCATTTGTGCCGCGTGTTTCCCCCGAGAACTCGAAAATTCGAGCCCCGGTTAGGGTTCGGCGGCACGTGATGTTGCTGATCCCCAGCTGCGTGGGATCAGCATTGGTACGAGCCCGTCTTAGGACGGACTCGTACGTCTCGCCCCGCTCCACGGCCTCCGGGGTGATGGTCACCACGACGGCCGCGGTTTTGGGAGGAACTAGCTTCCTCCCACCGGCTGGAGCCCTTTTGGCTGCGGGAGCAGTCGCAGCGGGCTTGGAGGCCGACTTTTTAGCCTTCTTTCCCCTCCTGACCACTTCCGTCCACGACTGGTTGGACGGGGTGGTGGAGGGAAGAAGGGCGTCTTCCTCCGGCGACTTCTGGGTGGCTGCTGGGGTGGCAGACGACCCAGACGCTCCCTCCGCACTTGTGGTGGGGGTTTGAGGAGCCACCTTGGTCCTCTTGCCCTTGCCTTTCCCCTTGCCCTTGGAGGGCTTCGCGGCCTGGGGCTGCGCACACGATGCCGAGCCTGCTAGAGGCACAGGTTCCGGCTCCTTCGAAGGTGGACTCTTATCCGCCGCTAGCGGCGGTCGGAGCCGCCTTTCCGGCAAGAGCCGGTCCTCGATGCCTGCGAGGCAGGCTCTGGTGAAGGCCCTCTCCTCCATGACAACCTTGCGGATTATATCCTCAAGGTTGGAAGGGGAGGAGGAGGAGCCTCCTACTGCCGGACCTGGGGCAGGTTGGGCAGGCCGGGCCGTGGCCTCAGCCAGCTTCTGGTGTAGCTGGCTGTTGTCCGCTTGCAGGCGATCCACCCTTGCCTGCAGCTGCCGCGTCTCGTCCGTGGCCGTCCGCTTCACCAGCTCCAGGACAATGCCGTGCAAGCTGGCGGCCCGGCATTTGAGGGCCTTCTGGAAGGTCCCCTTCAAGTTGGAGGACTTTGAGGCGACCTCCAAGACCTCCTCCTTGTCCTCCTGCGCCATGCGCTCCAGTTCCGCCAGGGAGTGGTCGGCATACAGCACACTAGATGCACCATAGCCAGACCTCGACCTGGCGATTTGCGCCTGGCGCTCCTTCGCAGCGACCCTCTCCTCCAGGTCTTGCTGTAACTGCGCCCTTTTCGCCAGATCTAGCTGGCGCTCGGCGTCCACCAAGCCCACTTCGTGGGTAGAGGAAGTCGAAGCCTTTTTGGACTTCAACTTCCTCTTCGGCTTGCTTCTGGCCGACTCCGAGGAACCCTCGGACCCGAGCCTCAAATCGGCCCCCTTCCGCTTAAGGCAGCCGCTTTCAGCCGCCGACGCGTCCATGCTGGAGTCGTCGGAGTCCGACAACTCGTCTGGCCTGCTAAACAAGCTGGCCGCAGACGGTGCGCGGTCAGCTTCCGACGCCATAGCGTCGCCGGCGTGGCCCTGAGAAGGGCCGTTTGATTGGCCCTGAGAAGGGCCGTTGGGTGGGCCCTGAGAAGGGCCGTTTGAACCGCCCTGGGAAGAACGATTCGAAATGAATCGCCCAGAGGCGTCACGCATCGGTTTAGCACTCATGAGGTTAAAATTAAAATTCGTAGACGTCCGCATAAAAAATCTACGATTCACAGCTCACTTTAGCCGCCGGTCTGCCACTCCGTTACGGTGGTCAGACACGGCGTTGCCCGGGGATCACGACGAGGACGTATAAGCTGTGGGGGGATCCCCAACCTAACCTAACCTAACCTAACCTAACCTAACCTAACCTAACCTAACCTAACCTAACCTAACCTAACCTAACCTAACCTAACCTAACCTAACCTAACCTAACCTAACCTAACCTAACCTAACCTAACCTAACCTAACCTAACCTAACCTAACCTAACCAGTGCCCCCCCAACCTCCGTGGTGGTCGGATCGTTTTTAAAGTCGCTCCGCGTACAAAAATTCCAAAAAATCGGTTTTTTCACGAAAAGTTACATGTGTGATACATCGTTAGAAGCGCGCTGCTGAGACGCACGCGATAGTGAAAGTTCTATTGAAAAAAAGTGAAAAGTGGAAAAGTTATAAGTGAAAAACCGTTTCCCGAAACGTTTCGAGCTAAACGCTGCTCGATTTTGAGTGTAACACCGAAAATTGGCGAATGCAGGCGGGTGCGCTACTAAAATACCTATCCAGGGACACCAAGTTTGGATTTTTCCAAGCAGGCGTTCCGGAGAAAACCTTGAAAAACTAAAAACCACGTGCCACGTGGCCAGAGATCCCGAGGGATTCGACTGGATCAAAAAATTGATCCTGAAAGCTACCCAGACGAGGAGTCAAGGAGTTCAATCATATTAAAGAAAACCTACAGAAAACACTGCGAAAAATATTGTTAAAGTTCCTGCCAAAATTCCAGGCAAGTTTCCAGAGGAAGTAAAGCGGTAACCTATATATTTTAAGGACTCTAAAAATCAATCAAAAGTGTATCTAGTTATGTTCCAAAATTCAGATAAATCGGTAAGTTAGTTTTTAAGATATTAAAGTTTAAAAATTTCAAAAATTCGGGGGTTGGCTTTTCCACCCCCGAAAAATCTGGAAAAAATCCAATTTAAATAAAGTGAAGCCTTGTTGTTATTTTTGTAAATTTTCGCTATTATTATACCATTAGTTATTATTGAAAAACAGTTTTAAATACAAAGTCGTTACATACGTCATTTTGGTAGGTATTTTTAAAACAAAAATACACCCCCTCAGGGTGCGTCAAAAAATCTAAATTTGGTGCCACTGGATGGGGAAAATTGTCCTCTATCCAGTGATATAAATAAAGTCCACGCGAAATTCTTTTCTACCGTAAACTTGTACAAATTTCATCTAAAGGCTGGAAGTAAACAAACAACTTTGTTCAAATAAATATTTATTTCCTAAATTTAACAAAAATAGCTGTAAAATCGCCATAATCTGCATTCTGTAGTGTTTTCCCGGGCCCGACTCAGGTGGGTTGTCAGAATTCTTGTCTTGAAAACTTTATTAAAAAAATTAAATCGTTTATTTATTTTCACCATAATAAAATTTTTTATTTTTTATTTTTTTTTTTGCAAATATCATTAAAACCCCCTTAGTTTGCTAGCTCGCACGGAGACGAGTCATTGGACACCTCGCACGTGCATCTAGCTTAAATAGATTTTAAAAACCCTAAAAGTTGCTTTGCACCAGCCGGGAATAAATTGAGTAGGTATCATAAAACGCTTATATCTCGGGAACGGAGCGAGATAGCCCAATTTTGACCAAAGCCTGCATATCTATACTACGTATAGTATATGCTGAGGTACTCCTCTAGCCGTCCCCCTTCGATCCCCCCCTTTTTTAGATAATAATTATTCAATTCCCCCCCCCCTCTCCCCTCTTTCCCCTTTAACACCTTCCGCGAGCCATCATTATTGTTACACACTGTACTTAGCTATAAAAATTTGTATCGTAAAGCCCCAAGCCACCTCCCCCCCTCCCCCCCCCCCCCGTCCCTACCCTTCAATTAACTCTCTACTCTTCCCCTCGACGTTCGCCCGCTACAAGTGTAAGCGGCTGCCGTCCCCAAGTCACCAAATAGTCACCCAATAGTACCCTTTTCCCCCTTCTCCCGAAAAATCTGTAATCCCCCAAATATCTCGAAAACGGCTGGGAATATCAAAATTTTGAGCAAATTTTCCCCCCCCCTACTACGCCCGTCCCAGCCGATATCTACTTTAAGATTAGACCCCTAGACCCCCTTTTTTGACCCCCTCCACATTGACCCCCAAAACCAAAAACGTAGCATTATTTAATTAGATATCCCTTCAGCCGAACCACACCTGTACTATCCCCCTCCTCCCCCGCACCCCCCCTCCTCGTGACACCGGTGACCCCCACAACCCCGCGACCTTAGCGACAATATTGACCCCTGGGACCCCCAGGACCTGTTACCCAACCTAGACACCTCCTAGACTCCCAAAACACCCACCTAAACCTTTTAAACCCCCCCCCCCCCCCCCCCCCCTTCTGGGCTACCTCACCCCCCCCCGGGCCTAACTTCAGAACCAGAGGTCCTAGACCCACCGTGTTTGGGGTCTCCGAACTCAGCACGAAAAGACCTGTCTGTTGGCTCCGAGCATTCCACAATTTAAGCACATCGCCTCATTGTTATTTTATTGTTATTATTGTTTGTTGTTTTTATATTGTTTGTACGCACTTTATACACTCTTAAAGTGAGATATTTAAGACTTACTACAGAGAGTAAAACCAGACCAGACTGAGACTCACTCTAAAAATTTTTACTCTTGACCCAAGGTCCCCAAAGACTTGGTACTGACGCCATTTACACGTCACATAAACCGGACTATCCTACCCTTCCACTATGTTTGGAATGAGGACCCCGACGAAAAGCACAATAAACTCCCCCAAGAAAAATGAGGAATCGACCGAAAAGGCAGGCCCCTCGTCGGAAAACCAGGACCGGACGTATGTGGTCCGACAAAGCATCGGCGAGACAGAGGTAAGAGCGAAGTCCCTGCCGAAAAAGGTGGCAGCGCCGGTGGCGGGCCCCTCTAGGACGCAGACCCAAGCACCATCGCTGAGCATGGACAGCCCGCCCCTGAAACCGACGTACCCAAACAGAATAGCCGAGGGAAGAGCATGCCTAAACAAGGCAAAGCTTCACATGGGCAATTCCAGAAACACCAAGACAGAGATAAAGGAAGGAGTCTTAGCAGCTGTTGAACGACTCTATCAGTTGCTGAAAGAGTCGGAGGCAACTAGAGGTAGAGAAAATGCTCAGAACAAGGGGCGGGATGGGAAGGTAGAGGAGGAACCTTTACACCCTCCACTTCCTTCACACCCCGCCGGCAGCCAGGAGGAAAACAAGCTGCTAAAGAAGATGGAGGAGCACCTCAAAGTTATAGCGCAAAACACCGAGAAGATGGAGGGTCTCAAAGACGTCATACTGACCCATCAGAAAGCCTTGGAGGTGACCACCTATGCGAGCGTGGTGGCTGGCGGTACCAGGAGAAAGCTACCCGAGCAGGCCGCCCTGCACTCTGTGGTGATCACCTCCAAGGACGAAACGGAGACTGGGGACGAGGTGCTCCAGAAAATTCGGACTGCGGTGAACGCGAAGGAAGGGGGAGTGACCATAGACAGAATTAGGAAGGCCAAAGATAGAAAGGTCATCGTGGGCTGCCGAAGCGAGGAAGAGAGGCGGGTACTGAAGGAAAAAATAGAGAAAGCGGGCAGCCACCTTAACGTTGACGACATAAGGAACAAGGACCCACTCTTGATACTCAAAGACGTCCTAACGTACAACAGCGACGAAGATATCCTTCTCGCTCTGAGAAATCAGAACGAGAGGATATTCAAAGACCTCGCAAGTCAGGACAACAGAGTGGAGATCCTATACAGGAAGAAAACAAGAAACAATCTCATGAACCATGTCGTCGTTAGGGTGTCTCCCAAACTATGGAACAGGATTGTCGACGCAGAGACCGTGCAAATCGATCTGCAGCGCATCAGAGCCGCGGACCAGTCTCCCCTCGTCCAGTGCTCCCTATGTCTGGGGTACGGCCACGGCAGACGTTTCTGCAAAGAAACGATAGAGAAGTGTAGCCACTGCGCCGGGCCCCACAAAAAATCGGAATGTCCGTACTGGCTCGACGGTGCAGCGCCGACATGCTGCAACAGCACGCACGCCAAACTGGCAAATACTGAACATAACGCTTTCAGTCAGGACTGCCCGATAAGGAGGAAATGGGATGCGCTGGCGAGGGCCACAACAGCCTACTGCTAAGGTGGTCACGGCAAATAGAGCGCATGGGAGCGGCACCCCTACTAGTGAAATCTCGCACCTGATACTGCAGGCAAACCTGCAGAGGAAGCAGCTCGCCACCAACGAACTAATGATAGAAGCGGAACGCAGGAAAGCAGCAATTGCTCTGCTCCAGGAGCCGTACGTGGGGGGCTCAAGTAGTATGAAGAACTACAGGGGAGTGAGGATCTTCCAGAACACCAACCCAGGGGAAGGTAAAGTCAAGGCAGCCATCGCCGTGTTCAACCACGACTATGACATCATGCAGTACCCGATTCTCACCACAAACAACATCGCTGTGGTGAAAATCCGAACGTTGGCCTGGGAGATCACCGTGGTATCATACTACTTTGAGCCCGATCAACCCATCGGGCCGTACCTGGAGCATATCAGAAAAATCCGAGAAAAGCTGGGACCGCACAGGCTAATCATTGGTGGCGACGCCAACGCGAAAAGTAGCTGGTGGGGGAGCGATACTGTAGATCCGAGGGGTGAAGTTTTTTCTGGTGCCCTGGAGGAAATGACCTTGCAGGTACTCAACAATGGGGACAAACCGACCTTTGATACGGTCAGAGGAGGGCATAGACTGACCAGTCATGTCGACGTCACGGCCTGCACTGAGGACATCCTCGCCCTGGTGGACGACTGGAGAGTAGTCGAGGACCTGACGAGTTCGGACCACAATGGTATGGTATTTAAAATAAAACTACAAAAATCAAAAGGATTCAATATAAATAGAACAACCAGGCTATATAATACAAAAAGGGCAAACTGGGACCAGTTTCATGAGAAACTGGCCCAGCTAGTCAGTGATAATAACATAAACAAAACAGAAATAGATCAAATACAAACAAAAAATGAAATAGACCATATAGTAGAAAAATATATACAGCAGGTTATTAGAACATGTAATGAAGTACTAAGAAAAAAGAAAGCAAATGAAACACTTACCATACCATGGTGGACCGAAGAGCTCGAGGAGATGAAGAGGAAAGTCGCCACCAGAAAGCGCCGGGTCCGATGTGCAGCGCCGGTTCGGAGGCCGAAGGTCGTCAGCGAGTACCTGCAACAAAAAGAAGAATATGAGTCAGCAGCTATAAGGGCACAGACAGAGAGCTGGAAGAACTTTTGCGGTAGGCAAGACAAGGAAAGCCTGTGGGATAGTATATACCGCGTCATAAAAAACACCACCAAACGCCAAGAAGACATCCCGCTGGTGAAAGATGGCCACCAATTGGACCAGAAGGGGTCAGCCAGTACCTTGGCGGAGACCTTTTTCCCGGAGGACCTTGAGGGCGAAGACAACTCAGATCACCGGCAGACCAGAATCCTTGCAGCAAACGTAAATTGCTGGAAACATGGTGAAATACATGACCCAGCATTTACGGCTGAAGAACTCCGGGCCGCAACTGAGAGCTTCAACCCAAAAAAGGCTCCGGGAATAGATGGTCTTACCGCGGACATCTGCAGCCAGGTTGTCTCCAAAAACTTGGAACTTAACCTGGCGCTCATGAACAGGTGCCTGGAACTTGGCCACTTCCCAACTTGTTGGAAAGAGGCGACGGTGGTAGTTCTGCGGAAGCCTGGCAAAGATGACTACACAAACCCGAAGTCCTACAGGCCTATCGGATTGCTACCGGTCATGGGGAAGGTTCTAGAGAAAATGATAGTTGGGAGACTGAAGTGGCATCTGCTCCCGAGAATGAGCCACCGACAATACGGCTTCATACCTCAAAGGAGCACCGAGGACTCCCTCTATGACATGATACAATATCTGGACGGGAAACTTAAAGAGAAAAAACTAATTACCGTAATATCATTGGACATAGAGGGAGCCTTCGATAGCGCCTGGTGGCCCGCGATCAAAATGAGGCTTGCCGAAGAAGAGTGTCCGGTAAATCTCCGGCGACTCATGGACAGCTACCTACAGGACCGCAAGGTCCGCGTGAGGTACGCCGGAGAAGAACACATAAAGGACACAAAAAAGGGATGTGTGCAAGGATCAATCGGCGGGCCAATTCTCTGGAACCTTCTCCTTGATCCACTTCTCAAGGGACTGGAACGCCGGGGAGACTATTGCCAGGCTTTCGCAGATGACGTGGTGCTGATGTTCGCAGGGGAAACGGCGCTGGAGGTGGAGGAAAAGGCCAATGCCGCACTCGCGTATGTTCAGGCGTGGGGTGTCAAAAACAAACTCAAGTTCGCGCCACATAAAACGCACGCAATGGTGATTACCAAAAAGTTAAAGTTTGACACACCACGACTGAGCATGGGCGGGTTCGACATTGGTTTGTCGAGCGAAATTAAGATCCTGGGGCTCACTATCGATAATAAGCTGACGTTTAACAGCCATGTGTCCAACACATGTAAGAAGGCGTTAAACATTTACAAGCAGCTTTCGCGAGCCGCCAGGATCAGCTGGGGCCTCCACCCTGAGATCATCAGAACAATCTACACGGCCACAGTGGAACCCATCGTCACTTACGCTGCAGGCGCCTGGGCCAAAGCAACAGATAAAATAGGAATTAAGAGACAGCTGAATGCGGTTCAGAGGGGTTTTGCGCAGAAGCTATGCGGAGCATACAGGACCGTTTCATTAAACTCTGCGCTGATGCTGGCTGGGATACTGCCTCTCGATATTCGTATCCAGGAAGCAGCATATTTATATGAGGCTAAGAGAGGAGTACCCCAGCCGGGATTAGCAGATAGAGAGGTAGAGCGCAGACTGGCCTTCGCTGAAACCCAGCATCCGGCAAGACATATGCGCCTCGAGTTCTTGAGCCTGGTAAACCAGGAGGAGCTAAACTCCCATGTACACCAAGCAGTGTCAATTTACACCGATGGTAGCAAGATTGAGGGCAAGGTCGGAGCAGCACTGTCTCTTTGGAGCAATGAAGCCGAGACCAAAACCCTCAAACTCAAGCTGCCATCGTACTGCACAGTTTACCAGGCTGAACTCTTGGCCATATGTCAAGCCACAAAAATTATCCTGAAACGAGGCGAAGCCAGTTTCGCTATTCTTAGCGACTCGCGCTCTGCCTTAGAAACGGTCACAAACCCATATTCCCTCCACCCCCTGGCTGTCGAAACTAGGACACACATCAGAGACGGCAGACTCCAGAACAAGGAAATTTCCTTGTTCTGGATCAAAGCGCACGCAGGGCTGGAGGGAAACGAGCGCGCGGACACACTAGCTAAGGAAGCGGCACTGCACTCCAGGAAGAAGCCCGACTACGACAGGTGCCCAGTTTCATTCGTGAAGAGACACATTCGTTTGCGGTCTCTTCACGAATGGAACCAACGGTACCAGACAGGAGAAACGGCGGCTGTCACAAAGATGTTTCTCACGGATGCAGTGGAAGGGTATAAAATAGTAAGGAAAATTAGACCGGCAGGCTTGGCGACCCAGGTGATGACGGGGCACGGTGGGTTCTCGGAATACTTGCATCGATTCAAGTGTAAAGAGAACCCATCGTGCACCTGCGAACCGGGGGTCGCGGAGTCTGTCCCGCACCTCCTGTTCAGTTGTCCAGTCTTCGTAAGACCCAGGTTTGAGACTGAGCAAAGGCTCGACTGCAGCATAGCAATTGAAAATATGCAGGCAATAATGGCAAATAATAAAATGAGGGAAATATTCATAGAATACTGTTTGCAAATAGCAAAAATAGTAATAAGTAGAAATAAGTAATAAAGTTATGTTTCATACATAGTTGTATATTATGTACTGTAAACATAAAAAGCTGATAGAAATTAAATAAGTAATTGCAAGCAAATAAATTTAAGGCAAATAATTGTTAAGTTAGATAATAAAACAAATAAATGATTAAATAAGTTATGTTAGTTACACACTGTCTAATATTAAGTTAGTATAAGTAAGTAAAATAAAACCAGTAGAATAAGTTGCTCAACCAGCTCAATTAAATGTATTGGAAAGACGATTTAGTATATAAGACTCATAGTGTAAGAGGTAGAAAATAATTATATAGCAAGTAAGAAACAATGTAAAGCAAAGGCTATTAAAAATAAAGAATAAATATACCCCACAGCAGACAATGTCTCTGATCATGTCAGAGGACATACACATAGGTAGGATAGCTCGCGGGCCGGGCCTTGCGTCCGGACAGGAAAAAAAAAAAAAAAAAAAAAAAAAAAAAAAAAAAAAAAAAAAAAACCTAACCTAACCTAACCTAACCTAACCTAACCTAACCTTTTTTTTTTTTTTTTTTTGTTCCGGGGTGGAAAATCCTCATGGATGTCCTCCGCCCGGGGCGGGCGGAGGGGTCTGTCAGACTCTTACTGACTAAAAACCACCCCGGTGTTCCCTTCCCACACTTGGACCGGGGATCATGGGAACTTGTGCGCCTTCCACGATCCCCGGCTAGTGCCGGCCTGCCTTTGCGGGCCACCTCAGGCCCGCGGGGGGAGTGAGGTGTGAAACTCCCCCCGCGACGTCCATTAGGGGCGCGCGTGGAACACTACGCGCCGCCGCCTCGGGTCCTGCTGGATGAGGGGCGGCGGACGTCCCCGAGTCCGCCGTCCCTCCGGACCTATTTACGGGGGCTGGAAGAGGGCGTTGTCCGCCCTCCGCCGACGCCTAGTTCGCCTGCTGCGGATCGGGAGTGTGGTTTCAATCTCCCTCTCCCTTTCCGCAGCCTCCTTCTGCGAAATCACCGTTTCACAGAAGGAGATCACTGCATCCCACGACTCGGCGCCCCCGGCCATAGAACGAGCGATGGCCGGTAGCGACAAGTCGGCTCCGACTACTGATACGAGGGCACGGCGCGGCTCCTCCCATGCGACACACTCTGCCAGTGTGTGCCACGCCGTGTCCTCCCGACAGTGGACGCAGTGATGGCACTGAGCGTCCGGCTCCCTGCCTATGCGACACAGGTACTTCCCGAAGCAGCCATGCCCCGAAAGCACCTGCGTCGCCCGAAACGACAGAGAGCCATGCCTCCTCCCGAGCCATTCGCCGAGCACTGGTCGGATCGCCTCGACGGTAGCGAGTCCGGCAGTAGGGCACAGAAGCCTGTTCCGCCATTCCGTCACCAGGACCTCGCGGAGCTGTGACCGACGATGCTCGAACTCTCGCTGCATCAGTTCACCGCCCCGCGCTCGCACTTCCTCGCGCCATCGGTAAAGAGACGCGAGGGCTCTCGCCTCTAGGTCCCAGGGCGGGGATCCGGCCAGTGCACAAGCCGCCTCGTAGGAGATCGTGCGATACCCCCTGATAGCTCTGACGGCCATCGCCCTCTGTGGTTTACGCAGTATTGCGATGCAGCCAGCCGTCAGGTCAGAAGCCCACACCGGGGCCCCGTACAGGGCCATGGATCGCACGATCCCCAAGTACAACCGCCTACAGGCGGTGCTCGGGCCCCCCAGGTTGGGAAGCAGCGTTGCGAGCGCGCCCGCCGCGCCCATCAACTTGGGCGTCAGCCGCCGAAAGTGGGGGCCGAAGTCCCACCGGCTGTCGAGCACCAGTCCTAAGTACTTCATGGTTGACTCGACAGCAATTCGAGCCCCTCCGACCACAATGTGTGATCCCGGCGGCGGCGCCCGTCGGGGGCCATGGAATGCGATGGCCTCCGACTTGTTGAGGGCCACCTCCAGGCCCAGGCGTCGGATGCGACTCACGACCTGCGAGACCGCAGCCGTAGCCAGCAACGCTGCCTCCCTAAAGGAACTCCCCCGGGCCGTGACCAGCGTGTCGTCCGCGTAACACGTCAGGTCCACTCCCGGCTGGAGCTCGCCCCGCAGCACCCAGTCGTATCCGATGTTCCACAGGAGAGGACCTACAACCGAACCCTGTGGAACACCGCACGACATATCGCGCCGGCCCCCGCCGTCGCGTCCCCTGTAGGTGACACACCTTTCCGCCAAGTAAGCCCCAACGATGTGGCGGAGGTAGGGAGGCACCCTATGGTAACGCAGTGCCTCCCGAATACAACTCCAGGGCAGGGTATTGAACGCATTGGAAATGTCCAAGGACACCGCCAGCATCACCCCGCCCCGGGACACCGCTTCCTCCGCCAGGACTCTCACCCGCATTATCGCGTCGATAGTGGAGCGCCCATGCCGAAAACCGAACTGACTGTCGTCCAGATCCGGCCCCTCTCAACCTAACCTTTTTTTTTTTTTTTTTTTTTTATTTTTTTTTTTTTTTTTTTTTTTTATCGCTGAGAAATGACATTACGCATCTCCGCTCGTCGGGGGACGACACGGAGTATGTGGGACTCCCTGCCAGAGTGGCAGTATACCCACTAAAACTCAGCGGTGTTCCCGCATCGCCGTGATGGGAGGGCCATGGGAAACCGGCTCATCCTTTACTACCACAGCCCTCCCGGCGCATGCCCGCCTAGCTGGCTGGCCCCGCATGCCCCCCAGGCTGGGGGGCTACGGGAATGGCCGGGAACACCTGGCCATTCCCGTCCGACACTGGTGGAGGCCTGTGCAATACAGGCAAGGGTGCCCCCGCACCCGTTGCCTGCTGGCCTCCACCTGGGAGGAGTCGGAGATGACTGTCATACTGACGTCTTCTTCGACCCCTCCTTCGCCTTCGGAGCGGCGCCGCGAGAGGGTCTTCCTCCCGCGCGCGCTCCGCCGCCTCCTTCTGGGACATGACGTGTTCGCAGAAGGAGGCGACTGCCGCCCAGGACCCCTCATCCCCCAGCATGGCGTTGATCAAGCCGGGGAGCGAAAGGTCCGTTCCGATCGCCGCCGTGAGACTGCGGCGCGGCTCGGACCACGACGGGCACACCTCGAGAGTGTGCTGCGCCGTGTCCTCCGCCGCGCCACAGTCGTGACACGACGGCGTCTCCTCCCGCCCGATACGGTGCAGGTACGATCCGAAACAACCGTGTCCGGACAGCACCTGCACCAGGCGGAAGGAGAGGAACCCATGCGACCGCTCGAGCCAGTCTCGTAGGACCGGCCCAATCGCGTCGAGGGTTCGGCGGCCGAAGGCTGCGGTGGCGAGGTCCGTCGTCCGATGGACGACGATGGCGTCCCTCGCCTCCCGCCGGACGGCTTCCCGCTCTTCCGGGGCGGGGCGTTCTCCTCTCGCCCTCCGCCCCGCCGTCCATTCATACACTCTGGCGAGCACCCACGCCTCGAGTTCCCAAGGTGGGGTGCCGGCCAGAGCGCATGCTGCCGCGAAGCCTACCGTGCGGTAGGCCCGCACCACCCGCTGGGCTATGGCCCTTTGGGGCGCCCGCAGGGCGGCGGCGTTCTCCCTCCTTTGGAGGGAGTCCTCCCAGATGGGCGCCCCGTAGAGGGCCATACTCTTTAAGATGCCGGCGTAAAGTTGCCGGCATCGTGCGCTGGGCCCCCCCAGGTTGGGAAGCAGCCAAGACAGCGCGCCCGCGGTCTTCAGCAGGCGCGACGACAGCCCGCTAAAATGCGGACCGAAGCGCCACCTGCTGTCGAGTACAAGGCCCAGATATTTCATCTGGGCCTTGACCTCGATTCTGACGCCCTCCACGAAGATGTGGGCGTCAGGTGGGGGGCGCTGCCGAGGTCCGTGGAAGAACACGGCCTCGGTCTTGTGCAGCGCCACCGTTAAACCTAGGCGGCGGATCCTCCCCGCGACCAAGGATCCGCCCGCCGAGGCCAAGTTGGCCGCCTCCCTGAAACTCCCCCCCCGGGCGGTGAGGAGAGTGTCGTCCGCGTAGCAAACGACACTCGTGCCTCGGAGGAGAGTTCCCCGCAGGAGCCAATCATAGCCGACGTTCCAGAGGAGAGGTCCTATGACTGACCCCTGCGGAACGCCGGCCTCAACGGCGTATCGCCGGACTTGGCCAGTCCTATTTACCAGGAGGATCGCCCGATCCTCCAGGTAGCTGGCCAGCAGACTGCGCAGGTATCGAGGCACTCCGTGGAATCGGAGCGCCTCTAGGATGGTGGAGTGGGGAACGGAGTTGAAGGCGTTGGCTATGTCGAATGACACAGCCAACAATCCGTCCCCTGCCTCCATCGCCTCCTTCGCCTGCCCCTTAAGGCAGGCCAGCGCGTCCACCGTGGAACGCTCAGCCCGAAAACCGAACTGAGCATCCGACAAGTCCGGCCCGATCCCGCGCAAATGGCCCTTTAACCGCGCAGCGATTATCCCCTCGAACATTTTGCCGACCTCATCGAGCAGAACGATGGGCCGGTATGCCGACTCTCAACCTAACCTAACCTAACCTTTTTTTTTTTTTTTTTTTTTTTTTTTTCGCTGAGAAATGACATTACGCATCTCCGCTCGTCGGGGGACGACACGGAGTATGTGGGACTCCCTGCCAGAGTGGCAGTATACCCACTAAAACTCAGCGGTGTTCCCGCATCGCCGTGATGGGAGGGCCATGGGAGACCGGCTCATCCTTTACTTCCACAACCCTCCCGGCGCATGCCCGCCTAGCTGGCGGGCCCCGCATGCCCCCCAGGCTGGGGGGCTACGGGAATGGCCGGGAACACCTGGCCATTCCCGTCCGACACTGATGGAGGCCTGTGCAATACAGGCAAGGGTGCCCCCGCACCCGTTGCCTGCTGGCCTCCACCTGGGAGGAGTCGGAGATGACTGTCATACTGACGTCTTCTTCGACCCCTCCTCCGCCTTCGGAGCGGCGCCGCGAGAGGGTCTTCCTCCCGCGCGCGCTCCGCCGCCTCCTTCTGGGACATGACGTATTCGCAGAAGGAGGCGACTGCCGCCCAGGACCCCTCATCCCCCAGCATGGCGTTGATCAAGCCGGGGAGCGAAAGGTCCGTTCCGATCGCCGCTGTGAGACTGCGGCGCGGCTCGGACCACGACGGGCACACCTCGAGAGTGTGCTGCGCCGTGTCCTCCGCCGCGCCACAGTCGTGACACGACGGCGTCTCCTCCCGCCCGATACGGTGAAGGTACGATCCGAAACAACCGTGTCCGGACAGCACCTGCACCAGGCGGAAGGAGAGGAACCCATGCGACCGCTCGAGCCAGTCTCGCAGGACCGGCCCAATCGCGTCGAGGGTTCGGCGGCCGAAGGCTGCGGTGGCGAGGTCCGTCGTCCAATGGACGACGATGGCGTCCCTCGCCTCCCGCCGGACGGCTTCCCGCTCTTCCGGGGCGGGGCGTTCTCCTCTCGCCCTCCGCCCCGCCGTCCATTCATACACTCTGGCGAGCACCCACGCCTCGAGTTCCCAAGGTGGGGTGCCGGCCAGAGCGCATGCTGCCGCGAAGCCCACCGTGCGGTAGGCCCGCGCCACCCGCTGGGCTATGGCCCTTTGGGGCGCCCGCAGGGCAGCGGCGTTCTCCCTCCTTTGGAGGGAGTCCTCCCAGATGGGCGCCCCGTAGAGGGCCATACTCTTCAAGATGCCGGCGTAAAGTTGCCGGCATCGTGCGCTGGGCCCCCCCAAGTTGGGAAGCAGCCAGGACAGCGCGCCCGCGGCCTTCAGCAGGCGCGACGACAGCCCGCTAAAATGCGGACCGAAGCGCCACCTGCTGTCGAGTACAAGGCCCAGATATTTCATCTGGGCCTTGACCTCGATTCTGACGCCCTCCACGAAGATGTGGGCGTCAGGTGGGGGGCGCTGCCGAGGTCCGTGGAAGAACACGGCCTCGGTCTTGTGCAGCGCCACCGTTAAACCTAGGCGGCGGATCCTCCCCGCGACCAAGGATCCGCCCGCCGAGGCCAAGTTGGCCGCCTCCCTGAAACTCCCCCCCCGGGCGGTGAGGAGAGTGTCGTCCGCGTAGCAAACGACACTCGTGCCTCGGAGGAGAGTTCCCCGCAGGAGCCAATCATAGCCGACGTTCCAGAGGAGAGGTCCTATGACTGACCCCTGCGGAACGCCGGCCTCAACGGCGTATCGCCGGACTTGGCCAGTCCTATTTACCAGGAGGATCGCCCGATCCTCCAGGTAGCTGGCCAGCAGACTGCGCAGGTATCGAGGCACTCCGTGGAATCGGAGCGCCTCTAGGATGGTGGAGTGGGGAACGGAGTTGAAGGCGTTGGCTATGTCGAATGACACAGCCAACAATCCGTCCCCTGCCTCCATCGCCTCCTTCGCCTGCCCCTTAAGGCAGGCCAGCGCGTCCACCGTGGAACGCTCAGCCCGAAAACCGAACTGAGCATCCGACAAGTCCGGCCCGATCCCGCGCAAATGGCCCTTTAACCGCGCAGCGATTATCCCCTCGAACATTTTGCCGACCTCATCGAGCAGAACGATGGGCCGGTATGCCGACTCTCAACCTAACCTTTTTTTTTTTTTTTTTTTTTTTTTTTTTTTTTTTTTTTTTTTTGTCGCTGAGAAATGACATTACGCATCTCCGCTCGTCGGGGGACGACACGGAGTATGTGGGACTCCCTGCCAGAGTGGCAGTATACCCACTAAAACTCAGCGGTGTTCCCGCATCGCCGTGATGGGAGGGCCATGGGCAACCGGCTCATCCTTTACTTCCACAACCCTCCCGGCGCATGCCCGCCTAGCTGGCGGGCCCCGCATGCCCCCCAGGCTGGGGGGCTACGGGAATGGCCGGGAACACCTGGCCATTCCCGTCCGACACTGATGGAGGCCTGTGCAATACAGGCAAGGGTGCCCCCGCACCCGTTGCCTGCTGACCTCCACCTGGGAGGAGTCGGAGATGACTGTCATACTGACGTCTTCTTCGACCCCTCCTCCGCCTTCGGAGCGGCGCCGCGAGAGGGTCTTCCTCCCGCGCGCGCTCCGCCGCCTCCTTCTGGGACATGACGTGTTCGCAGAAGGAGGCGACTGCAGCCCAGGACCCCTCGTCCCCCAGCATGGCGTTGATCAAGCCGGGGAGCGAAAGGTCCGTTCCGATCGCCGCCGTGAGACTGCGGCGCGGCTCGGACCACGACGGGCACACCTCGAGAGTGTGCTGCGCCGTGTCCTCCGCCGCGCCACAGTCGTGACACGACGGCGTCTCCTCCCGCCCGATACGGTGCAGGTACGATCCGAAACAACCGTGTCCGGACAGCACCTGCACCAGGCGGAAGGAGAGGAACCCATGCGACCGCTCGAGCCAGTCTCGCAGGACCGGCCCAATCGCGTCGAGG